>WBMZ01006781.1:0-36915 GCA_013400975.1 Atrichornis clamosus
CCTGCCGCTGCCGCCGCAGCCGCGGGACGCGTAACATGTGCCTGGGGAGGGCGGGCGGGCGGCTGCCCGGGGTGGCACTTTCGGCGGGGCGGGGAGCGCGGCGGCCGGGCCCCTCCGCCCCCGGCCCCGCGGAGGAGCGGGGCTGTCAGATCCAGCCCATCTGCCGCGATCGCAATCGGTCGCAACTGAATGGCTCCGGCAAATCTGCGGCGGCAGCAGGGGCTCGCCGCGGCGGGGGGGTGGGGGAGGCCGGGCCATTGTCTGCGGCGGCCTCCGGGTGCCCCCGGGCTGGGGGTGGCGGGCGGGGGCTGCCCGGGGACGGGGTGTCCGGGAGCCGCGCAGCGTCGTTTCGGTGGCACCGGGGCCGCTGCCCTCGGGTTTGTACATCGTGGAAAAAAACCCTCCTTCCGCACAGCCCCGAGTGAAATGCTCGTCTCGGGTTGATGCCGTCCCGGCTGTCCTCGAAAGTTAGGAGAGAGGGCACGCGACGTGGCGGAGCTGCCGGGATGAGTTGGGATGCGCTAAGGGGCAGCGGCTTTGCCCCGTAGGGCTGCTGAGGGCCTGGTGTGCGACATACAGGTGAAAGACTTCAGATGGATGGAGACTCGTGGTATATGGAAAAGTAATTCCAAAATAATCGCTGAAAAGTTTGGCATCAGTTAGTAAAAAAATTGCAAGTAAAAAATGTTTCCCGGTTAGAAAAAAATCTTACTGGTGCATGATGCAGTTACTTGTAGATACAGTACATGTGAGAGAACCTAAGTTACGGTACTTGTAAGAGAACCTAAGTGAAGAGCAAGCAAGAGTTCAGGCAGGATTTCCCGGTTAAATGAGAGAAAGTGTGAGAGATCCTGAAAACAAGGTGAGAAAACCTGACATGATGCAAATGAGAGATGGTGGGTACAGTGGAGTGAAGAGTCTGCAGGAACCAGGGTGCAAAGTAAATCCTCATATATGGTACTGAGGCAAGAATCAAAAGGTAGAGCTGCATCTGAGAATCAGAGACAAGTACTGAAAAAGTAAAACTTCAAAAATTAAACTGGCAGGAGTTTTTCCGGATTTTGAATTTGGAGGTTTCTAAGCAGAGGCGCGATACACTCTCAAGAATGAATAAATCATTGGATAATGCTCAGATTTTACTTAAGTTGACTGTGGCTGAAGACAGTGCAGTAAGTTGCAGAAGAAACCCCTTCATGTGGGGGTACAGAGAACAGTCTTTGCAGACACACGTGTGGTTGTGGTGTTTTGAATAAACCCATAGCCAGGTTTCTCAATGCAGATTTTCTTCCAGGTTGGCAATTTCTTTTTCCAGTGTAGAATGAGAACCTTCAAAATGACTTAAATCTGTCAAACTTAAAAGTTTGCCCTTTCCAGGAAAGCAGCTTACAGAGGCACTGTGCTTTCTCCTGATGAGACACAATAGTTCAATTTTCTGATCTAGAGTCACAGGCTAGTCAAAGTTCTTGGGTTTAATTAATTGTAATTGGGTGAAGCATAAAGTCTGTACTACACTGCAAATCAGAGTAGATGATACAGTGATGTTCTTAAATGCTACAAAACTCTGTGACAGAAAGCTGCAAAGCAGCATGAGACAGGAACTGAGCATAATGCCAGATGAGAGGTCATCTCCTAACACAATAGAATTTGGGGTCTCCAAAGAGATTCTTATTCTCCATTCAAACAGGGTTTCATCATTTAAACCACGATCCTGTATCAGTCACAGAGTACTGAAATAATGTCTGCTGACATGCTTTAATTGCTTTGTTGTAGAGGAAAACACCTTGAGCAACTCTTGTAAGAGCCCGTTTTACCTACTGAGTACACGACATGTTAATTTTCTGTTTAAATAGAAAAAAATATCCCAATACAATGTAATCACACTACAATGCCTGTTGGTTGCACAGACAACCTAAATCACCTATCCAGATTCCTTTCTAATTAATGATCAAGACTGCAAATGCTAAATGGATTTTGAGACTTGACTAGCATGTGAGAGTCTGCACCGGATCTGTTCAGAAGGTCTGTGTAGTTCAGTGTCATTTCTCTTCGGTGACAAACCCCAAATACAATGTGGAAGGTACAGCACTTTGCCACTCTTCAGCCATCAAGGATCTCCTGACCCAAGCTTGTCCTCTGTGTGTTCAGCACATCTCACTAGCTTCTCTTCCATCACTGTTCAGTCTCTAACTGAACCCACAAACACTTTTTAAATCCCTGGTACCCTGTTGCAGATGTTCTGATACTTGTTTGTTTGAAAAACCTCCTCCTTTCACTTGTTTTTCAATGCGCTGCCTGTTACTTTCATCTAACAACCTGTATTTCTTGCATTGAAAGAAGCAGTGGACAATCAGCTCCTCTCTGTGCTGCTCACATTTTAGCTCTGTCATTCCCAGCCAAATTACTGCTTTTTCAGACTGAAGAATCCTAGTTGTTCCATAAATGAAAACATCTCGTGCTTCTGATCGCCCTTTTCTGTCCTCCTCTGGACTTACTCAGTTTTATTGCACTTTTTCTGAAGGATGGGACCAGAACTGCAACTGGTACTCAAGATGCAGTAGAATCACTGGCATCATTATGGTCCCTTCCTAGGCAAGGTACTGCAGATCTTAAAATACTGTCCTAGCCAGGGTCAACAGTCATTCTGTCAGTCTGTAGATTATTGCATAGAAAGTTTCTCTTTAAAGGCCACGTGTATCTTTCCAAGATTCTCCTTTCCTGAATTCCTAGTGAAAACATGGAATGGTTTCAACAAATATGCTAGATTCACCAGGACTGAAGAAATAAAAAAACTAAAATAAATTGCCAGTTCTTTAATTATTTTCAGGCCTGAGCTTACATCCACTGAAATCAAGAGTGACAGACTTGGTCTCCTACTCTGTAACTAGGAGAGACTTAGAATTAAAAAGAACCAGTATTATCTACAACTTAGAGCTGTAATTACAACTTGAAAGTGTTTTTATGCATACTGAGCTGCACTGTATCTGACTGCTGAGACACTGTTCTTCTATGCCTCTTTAAGATTAGTAGTATCTCAGTTTCATACACAGCAGTAAGTACATGTTCCAAATCATTAATTATTTCTTGTCCCTAGGCTTGCACAATTTTGTCTAGCATAGACATTTACAAGATAATGCACCAGTCTTCAAACAGAATTCATGACTTGGCTTACCATTGCCTCAGAGAGATACAAAAAACCTCAGTGCTCATATTTCAAAACTAAACTAAAATGAAGTAGATGACAGCATTAGCTCAATACCTTACTGGTAGCCATAATAGCTTTAAATAAACTAACCTAACAGTTGGCACGGACAAGTGCAATAATTTGGGGTATTTCTTTTTCATTTTCGCAGAGATGCCAAGATACTGTCCAAGGGACAGGTACTTCCTAACCTGACTTCTGATTCTCAGTTGGCCTAATGTGCATGTGGAGGTGATGTTCCTCTGCTGACTGCTGCATTCTGCAGCTCTTCCAAGTGGGAGAGACCTGGGAAAGAACTGGTACGTTGACAGGTTGGAAGTGACTGATTTACCCAGTAGTCAGTAATGCTAAAATAACCACATAAGTTAAGTTTCTGCTTCACAGAGAAACTTCACACTTAAAAACCTGGGAGGGGGAAGAAACCTCCCGAAATGCAGTTATTATACTTTACTCACTTCTTGTCCTTTTATTCATAGGGATGTATTTGCTTCCATAGGGCTGAAGCTGTGTATGGGTGATGTAAGACTAGATTTTCAGATGTTCTACCGAAAGGTTACTGGCACTTAACACCAGCGGTGTTCCAAAGCCCTGTCAAACATGAGCAGGGTAGAAATCGCGTGAACTGACGTCATTTATAGAAACAGTTGCTCTTTCAGCCTGACACAGGGCGCTGTTCAGTGAGACCTGAGGCAGCACTGCCCTTTTGAGGACTTCAATTCAACTCTGGGGACGATTGCCTGTGCGTCCGGGAAAACTGCCAGGCTGTTGCACAAAAAGCTGTGCAATAGGAGCTGACAGGGACACTCATGGAGCGCCCTGCGCTGGCAGAAAAAACCAGACACTTCAGGAGAGGCTGCAGAACAAACTGGTCCCCAGTAACCATGTTGGAATTTCCCAGTGCAGGCTGGTAAGCAGGACTACAGGAAGACAGGCCGTACGGCTGCTGCCTTGTGCTGACGTGTGTTAGCATCAGCTCCTCCTGCTAATGGGTACATCCAGACTGAAAAGGATTCTATGGAAGTTTTCTCTGGATCTCAGTGGAATTAGAATTTAGATCCTTCATGGGAATTCTGAGTATCTTTGGAATTGGCTGAATAAAGGGTCAAGTGCTGCCACTTGCACATTTCCACATGGCAGAACAGAAGTGAAAAGAAAATGTGGGGCACTACTGTCACGGGGAAGAGGACAGGATTTGGCCATTTTTTCAAACTTTAATAACAGTGTTATTAGAGGAAAGGAGCAGGGGGACTGAGAGTGTTTACAGCCTCTGGTATGTTTTTGGACCAGTCTCTCCCAGGGCTCTTCAGGAAGATAGGTACTTCCTTAGCATTTGATCTCTCTTTCCCAACCAGGAGAAGTGGAAGACCATCAAAATACAGGAAGCCTTGCAGGAACCATGACGTGTACTTGTTTCTCTCAAAAGGGCTTCAGAGGCTTCTGGCTTGTCTGGCAGAGGACTAAGAATCTACTGAATGAAAAACAATAATGATTTATTACAGTGTTGTTGGGAACTGAAGTGGGAAGGATTCGTAAGGTGGTGTCAAACTTCCCCAGAACTGGGCAGAACAAGCACGTGCCGATTCTGGCAGTGTGTGGAAGCAGATAAGCTTCTCCCTCTGCCATCTTTAAAGGTGCTACATAATTGACAGCAAGCTAAAAAGCCAGCAAAAGCTGGCATCTCCTTACTGCAAAGCATTTGCTGGAGATCAATCTGGGTTCTCTATTTTTTGCTTATTTGAGTTATGCTTTCTAGATTCTGCTTAGCTAATCAGGTGGTAATAAAACCAAGAGGTCTGTATTTTGCAAGCTTTTATTAATTTCTGAAAAATCTCAGGGGAATAGCTACATAAGCAAGAGTCTGCAAATTCTGAGCTATGCAGATTTAAGTAGGAAAAAAATATGCTCACGTCTTTAATATGTGATGAATGCTGCCTTATATTTGAAACCTTGTCCCTAGTGGAACCCATTACAATAATGTTTATACAGGTTTATGCTATAAATGAATAATATTATCCCTACAGCAGAATATGTAGGAATTTATTCCTGACTTAAAAAAAAAAAAAAAGAAAAAAGTGTGAATGGGTGATACCCCAGAACCTGGATTGCTCTAGACATAATTATGCCCTTTTATTAACAAATGAAGCAATGGAAAATATAATTTGTTAACATAAAAAGGACTTCACGCAGCAGGCAGAATTGATAGGAAGTGCACTGTGAATCTCCTGCACCATGTGTGGACAGGAAGCCAGCCAAGTCCTACAGAATTAAGGGAAACTGGATCTTCAGGTGCCAATCTCACAGAAAGCCTGGACAGAGGTGCTGTCACAGTAAAAAGTGGGAAGATGACAATGATGGATCAGCACACACTTATTAAATAGCAGGAAGGAGTGATGTCACAGCAATATTTTGGTTGCACAGGTGTCCTGCTTTCAACTCAAGTGATATTTGTCCTGCAACAGGCCCAGCCAGATGACACAGGATCTACATCCATGTTTTTCTCTGTGTTAAAAACCATTGTCTCAGCACAGCAACATCAATGTACTTTAAAATAAACTGCCTGAAGAAAACAGGCCAGAGTCCTGCCCTCCTTCTCCCCTTGCCACTGCCCATCCCCTGACAGAGGAGATCATTTACTCTGCACTGTGGAGTGGCAAGGACCAAGGACAGGACTTAGAGAGGACACTTTCAAAGGTACGTCTCCTCTTCCACACATCATCCTGGTGTGAACTGTAGACACAAAACACTCTCGTGGGATAAGATTGCCACCAAGCTTGTTTTAAGCCAAAGACTCAATCAGTCATGTGGGAACTTCATCCCTCAGACTGGAGTGAACAGGCTGACAATACATAGTGCTGTGACATGAGAACACAGCAGAGCTCTGGCTTACACACAGATCTCTTGTATAAGCTCTGTTACTTATTTTTCTTTGTTAAAAGGGAATTACATTTTTTCTTGTTGCATCCTTGGGGCTGAGGAGATGAAAACCGTTTCTCACTTTGTATGGAACAATGAGGCCCTGTTCTCACTTGGGGTCTTAAACTCTTGCTTTAATGTAATTTAGGAAAAAAAAAAAGGTTGAGCATTACAGAATGAAATAGAAATGCTAAACTTGATTATTTAACTTCTCTTTCACAAGTGAAATTCATTTACAGGAAAATGTGCTAACCTGACTTGCACGACTTTATATACAATTTCTCCCTGGCCTCTTCTACATCTGCCATCAGCACTGCCCTATTTGTAGACTTCATTAATGAAACAGATCAGTAAGGTACCATTCCTCCAAAAATAACAAATTCATACATTCTCCATTTTTTCTTCCTTAAGCCCACCACCCCATCTAAAACCCCATCTCACAGTCTGTGTCTGTGCACTACTCATTTCTATAATACATTTTGACATCCTGTTTTTATAAGAGCACAGATTCTCAGTTGTTGCCTTGATGTAAATCCATAGGTTTTCCTCTGCCAAATAGGAACTAGGGCTCTGTGTGAAGATAAGTTGTTCAGTCTTAGGGAAGACTTCAGGGAAATGCCACTGTTACTCATAGGAATTATTCTTTGCTCTGTGAATAAAGCCAATAACAATTGAGATTATCTGAGGAGTGAAATATGATTCAATTTGAATAAGCATGGCTGTGCATAGACATTAGTGGAAGAGCAAATTCAACACCAAATAATAAAGAGAGACAGAGACAGTTTCCCTTTGGAAATGTTTGATTTCTAAAGGAGAGCTGATAGAGCACCAACACGAGATAATGGCGTATTCATTTTTTGGAGGTTGTTGCGTTGGTCCGTGACTCGGGTTCCTGTCTGAGGGCCGGGCGCTGTTTCAGATGAGCGGGTGCCCTGGGGTGTCCCCAGAGGGGCAGGCTGTGGGGCCAGCCCTGTTCCCCCATGCAGGGGTGCAGCAGTTGTGCAGCGCCTGCTGCTGCTACCTGGCCCGGCCTGCGCTGCAGGGGACGGACACGGAACCTGCCACTCGCGCTCAGCGCCACAAACAAATCACTTCAAAGCGGAATTTCTTCCTGACCCTAAATAGCCACTACAGTAATATGTGTATCTGCATACACAAAAGAGTTTGTTCTTACAAAAAATCTAAAGCAAATGCAGAACCATGCCAGGATTATGCATTTCATTTCCCAGCATACAAATGAGGAACTAATTCACTCTGGGCTGTTCATGCATTTTGCTTTTAACAAACATCCATATGCCAAATAGACCTTCCACATACTTCCCTGCTGGAGTTTTTTTCCTTTCAACTTGGTAGGGAACATTTGTGATCCTTATTCTACCAAGTATATCTAAAGAATATATTTTGCTCAAGGCCTTCTATTTTATAATTTAAGAGAAACAAATCAATTCATGGCTCTGGCAGTCTTGCTATTATGACAAACATACATCTGTGCAAAAATACCCCAATCCCTAATTAATTACAGAATGTTATTAAGATTTAAAGATGTAACATTGGTTAATATATTTAATTTTGTAAGCACAGTCATATGAAGTTACTTTTTAAGGACCACTTTTTCAT
Organism: Atrichornis clamosus; assembly: GCA_013400975.1. Lineage (NCBI taxonomy): Eukaryota > Metazoa > Chordata > Aves > Passeriformes > Menuridae > Atrichornis > Atrichornis clamosus. The sequence goes on from WBMZ01006781.1 coordinate 7,730, forward strand.
CTTTTGCCTGTGGGTTTGAAATCTGGGTAGTTTAGCATAGATACAGAGATATTTGCTTGTACAAAGATTATTTTCTGTTCAGATGGTTCCCAGTCCTTTATGTAATGTCTTCAATAACTGAGGCTTGACACTTCACTCCTGACTCATGCAGCACTGATGAGCAGTGTTAATGGGAGTTTTTTTCCAATTAAAGGAAACAGGCCGAGAGTCATGTTCTTTAAAATTAATAGTTTTTATGAATGTATAATGCCGAAATCATCCCAGATCATATTTCTCATTTAGCAGAGCACATCAAGTTGAGCTTAATTTTAAGTCAGCTTAGTAAATACTCCACAAAAATATGCCCTGTCAGAGTTAAAATGACTCACTGCTGAAAGAGATTTATTTTATTGATCAGGTAAAGAGATGCACATAAAATTACTATCAACTTTAATCAGATGAGGACAATTATTTTATATGACTAATTAGTGGAACTAATAAAAAAATCTGAGCAGGTATAAACTTCTGTGAGGCATTATATTTGTTTGAAGGAGTAATCAGTCTTGCCTTGAACATTGAGATAAATCCTCAAATAAGCACTGCTTCTACTGCAACTGCAACAAATGATCTAGCAGCTCTCCAGCCTTTTCCCATGGTTACACATCCAGTATTTATAGTGGATTTACATAGTCCATCAGGTTCATTTGTAATCTTTAAACTATCCTCTCTTACTTTTCTATGATCCTATTAAAAATACAATTTAAAAGGCAAACAGTAAAAACCTTGCTTTTCTCTATATTCGTCATTCAAGTTTCTCTCACCCAGTCTGTTCCTGAAGAAGTATCTTTTATTACTGTGGTGTGACACGGGCTTTGCACCGGGGAGCCAAAGGAAGCAAGTGGTTCTCATTCACAGACAATATAGTGGCAGTGCTTTCTGTGGTCTGTAACTACATCTGCACTGCTCACTGAACTATCCACGTTTACACTCAGCTAAAGAAAAGCACATTTGGCCTGAGAGAAGATACATTTTAAATTGGTATCCTCATGCGCATCTTTAAACACCAATCCTCGGTAGAAATGCTCATCTGAAGCAGTGCTGTGAGCTCTGTTACACAACTTGGTGGCCTTATATGGTGTTTATCTACATTTTTGTGTGTTTTTTCACACCTACAGTCACAAATCAGAAGCCTCAGCTTTAGAGAGATACACGTGATGTCACAATGTTAGTTGGAAGCATCTGAGTACCTGTGGTGACTGAATGACTTCTAATTACCAAACTCAGCTCTGCTCTGCCTCAGTCAGCCTCAGCTTCAAATACTAAGGAAACTAAAAGGAACACATCAGTGTTTTCACGGATTTTACGAATTTGTCATATATATCCAGCAGTGCTGTAGAGATGTAGGAAAAAAACCCAACCAAACAGCACCCCAGCAAAACCAAATACTGCTGAAGAGACAAAGGGGCAGGTTTTAGTGGCTAATAGCACAAAACACCTTTTTCCTGGCTGTATCCATTGCCAAGATGGTATGACTAGACAGGTGGATCAAGAAGCAAAGTAGAAGGAAGCCTTATGCTCTTACCACACCTCACCTCACCACACCACAGCAACCTCTAATCATGGACTACCACAACAATTTTGCAAGATAATTCATTCCAAATACAGTCCTTAACTCACGTTAGCATCATAGACCAGAGACAACTTTTGTTACGAGAAACCTCCAGAAAGGGTTAAAATGGGGTTTTGGCCCCAAGACCTTAATTCCCCTCGGGCCAAGTTACTAAGCCCTGGCAAGAAAAAGGTGCTTGTGCCAAGCATGACCTTATTTAGCTGGGTAGCATTTGGGTTTTTCTCAGCCTTCGTTACTGTAATATCATACACAGGGTTTTTTATTTGTTTGCCATGCAACTTATTCCCCTAAGATTAGTCTTTTTCTAGTCAAGCAGTTTAAAGTTAATCACAGTTGTTATTTTAATCTGTGCTCACCATTAAGAATTCTCACAGAGCTATTTTGCTTTTTAGCAATTATGGTCTCCCAATGGAAGTTCATGATCACAGCAAAAGCAACCTGTTTAGTGCTCGGCACCTCTTTAGCACACAGGCATTAAAACCAGGAGCATAGAAACATGCTAATGCTGCTGATTAAAATAGAGCAGATCTATTTGACAAACTCTGTTTTAAAAATACAGCATTGGAGAAATGCCATGCAACCCTCCTGTGCATTTCTAGTCCCTCTCCTCTGTATTTTACATTACTGTAATAAGGCAGGAAAGTGCTGGTGAACCTCCATTCATTTATTATAAGTTGGTCATGTCTGAAGTGCAGCAGATCCTCGTGCTTTCACCAAGGCAAGTGTTGGTCCTGGTTCCCGTAGCACTACTAATACAATTCCCTGGAAATATCTCAAGGCCAGGGTCTGACCTTCGCATATTCAGACAAGCATCCTATGCTGAAATATGACTTCTTCTGTTCAGAGAATTAGTAATCGCTGCCACTAGTCTATGTGTCAAGAGTTAAACATTATGATCTATCATCAAGTTAATTAGCAAAGACTGGAGGAGCAAATTTTTGCTTCTCATGTTGATTGTCCTTGTGATTCTGCCGTAGAAGTTATACATAGTAATGTCCATTAGCTGAATTAAAGCATTAAATGACTAGGTAACAAACAACATTGCAGGGGAATTCCTCACCCCTGACTCAATTCTGTCCTGTTTAAAGTTATTTCCAGACAGGATAGGGCAGAGAAATCTGAAATAGTATTTTTTTTTCCAAACTGATACATGGAGATAGATGCACAACCACTATTGTGCATCTCCAGTGATAAATATTGGTGATATACATTGATGGGGTCAAATTTGTCTCACATTGGATAAATGTGTTTTGTTTAGACTTGAGAGATAGGGAAACCACTGACAAGTCAAATATGCTATTGTTTTTATCATTCTTCGTGTGGAAATAGCAATTGTAAAATGTCCAGTGTAAGAAAAGCAATATTAATAAAGCCTGATTCTTCACAAATAAGTGACGTACCTTCACTTGTTATTGTCAAGGTTTTAAGAACAAGACATCTGAAGCTGGGCTAGAGGTCTGTTTTAGTGGAAAGCTATAAAACATGACCTGACCATAGCCAGTTCTCCTGGGATGGCAATTACAGCAATAAATGTTCCACAGCAGATGCTAATGCTGTGTATAAACAGTCGTCCTCTAAACTGAAAAGACATTTTGGCCACCACATGTCTTTCAGGGTCCCATTGTACGTGTGGAAATGTAAAGGAAATGTAAAATTGATATGCGCACCGTGCCACTGGGTTTAGTCTCCTCTGCCTCAGCCTGGGCACTGTAAATCTGTCCAGGCTGTGAGTGAGGCTGGAGGAGCTAAGTGGGCAGAATTTGTGTGTGCCGGGTTTATTGGCTGGCCCCGCGTGGAGTGGGGGTTATGGGTCAACGTCAGGTTCAGCGCCCAGTGACCCACTGGGCTCAAGCCATGGCAGCCACAAATCAGGAGCATAATGAAGTCTGAGGAGAGGGCTCTGCTGATTGATTAGGACATCTGTCTGGCTGCAGACAGCCCCGTACTGCCCCTGTGTAGTGCCAGCTATTAGCATAATCCTCACCATGAAACTTCTTAGAGATTTAAAAGAGAGAAATAAAATGTTCAAAGAAGACCGGCTAAACCAGAAGGGTTTTTCTTCTAGTGCTCATTACAAGTCTTAACTTTTTACCCCAACACCCCATAAAAATCATAATAAAAATAAATAATATTTAAAATAAATTAATGTTTTCAGTTTTCCAAAACCACTGAATTTTCAGAACACATCTGAATGCCTGTTTATAATAAAATAAAGTCACTACCTCTGCTGCTTTTCAAAGACTTTTTAATATTTTAATTTTTTATTATTCATTTATATTTAACACAGTAGTGTCATCTGCATAAAATGTTATCACCTTCATTCTTACAAAGGTAATCTTCTGAATTCTGTAATCTTAAAAGGGAACTTCAGCTTTCAGTGCCAATTATTTTGGCTACTTTTTTAAAAGAGCAGGAATTAAGCACAAACTTTCTGAGTTTTGCCTATAAATAAGATTTGGGTCATATCATAATGCTGTAAGCTGTAAATGCCCTGATGCTACTTTATATTGTATGGGTCAAAAAGTTTGTGAGGTGCATAACATCTAGTACTGGCATGTGCAAAGTTGCTCTTTTTTTGTACATGAGAGGCATTCAACCAAAAAATCAGACATCACTATTTCTCCCTTGATCAGAACTAAGGTGAAATAGGTTTCAGTCTATGAAGATTAAATTATTCCCTGGAGATTCTTTTATATTTGACTATGTATTTAAAAAGACTGTCACCGTTCATATGGCTTCAGAAAAAGAAAGTTAAATATTGCATTAAAAAAAAATTGCTGTGAATGTTGAAAGAGTTTTATCACTGGTATTATTCAATTTCCTCTGTATTAAATGTTATCTTAGATAGGAGTTAAGCTGGTAAATATAAAAATATGAGATAGAGAGTTGTTAATAAATAGGTACTGAATACTTCAAAAATATAAAGTACAAGCAAATGCTGCCAAATGCTTTTCTGCAGAACCTTTTAGAGCAGTTATGATGATAACAATTCTATACAATAGTAAATTCTGAAAGAATTAATTTTAAAATGACAGAGATATAATTAACTCATTAAGGTTGTGGGACTTCTGAGGCTTCTGAAGATTGGGTAATTTCTTTGCTAGCTCTAACGATAACATTGCTGTTGCAAAGAGGAAACTTTGTCTGGAATGAACTGACCACCCTTTTGTAAGAGCAGAGGACTTCCACCTGTGAGTAGATAATGAGTACTAGCCCAGAGGAATGCCCAGAGGTTTGCAAGGTCCTACAGCCACACTTCAACAGAGTTGGAGGAGATCTTCACANAATTAATTTTAAAATGACAGAGATATAATTAACTCATTAAGGTTGTGGGACTTCTGAGGCTTCTGAAGATTGGGTAATTTCTTTGCTAGCTCTAACGATAACATTGCTGTTGCAAAGAGGAAACTTTGTCTGGAATGAACTGACCACCCTTTTGTAAGAGCAGAGGACTTCCACCTGTGAGTAGATAATGAGTACTAGCCCAGAGGAATGCCCAGAGGTTTGCAGAGTCCTACAGCCACCTTTCAGACGGACACAGAGTTGGAGGAGATCTTCACAACTGCTCAAGCAGTCACCAAATTTGCTGTAGGCTGTGTAGAAACACCCACTGCATGTGGCAATCCCTGCTTTGCTTAAACCAGAGTGAAGTCTGGGCAACATGGACGGAGAAGAAATAGAAAATCTGGACTATCAAGAGCACTGCAAAACTGTAAACCTGTGTTTATTTTAGTTTCGAAACTCAATTGGTCATGCTGCTATGCTGGTTTTTTTGGCTATAGTTTGTATGTCATTCAGCGAAAACACTTACATTCAAGAATATAAGATAATGTCTTAAATTCAGTCCAATTAAAAGAATCTGAAGTAGAGTTAGCTTCCACTGCCTGGAAACCTTACCATGAAGAAACCCGTGCATGTGTGTAACTGCCCTGGTAAGCAAAGACAAGATTCAACTCGTGTGTAATGCCCTACCTATTTCATTAGGTAGGATTTGGTAGTCTGCAAAGAATTAAAAAATGGAGAAACTGAATACCCATTCATTAGTTTGAACTCAAAAATGAAAACTATGGGGTACAGTATTTTTTCAAAATAGCAGCATTAGTAAGTATGTGTGTGCATAGTACTTGCCTCCATAAATTCCAGCGCTGTTCTTCCAGCTGAGTCACTAAATGCTCTATGTATTTGTTGGAGTCCATATATTCCTAAATGAAAAAAATGATTAAAAGGTTAGTTTTTCAATGTTCAAATAATTTGTAAAATTTTGGGTAAAAACTGGTCAGAGTCAGTTTGTGGAGTCCACTTTGATTTTGCTCCCAAAGTTATGCCATGTACATAGAAATCACAGTGATGTAAAAATCTAGATTAAAGGCACATTTGGATTCATATCATGTGAACAGGGCAGTAGCCCAATGCACTTTTCAGAGATTATTTGAGAGGAAGACAAGAGGCACTGAGGATACACAAGCAGCACAAAAAAATTAGTGTGCATATAAATTCATATCCATATTCCAAACCCAGAATAATCTTCCCTGGATCCAGACTGAAAAATAACTTCTCAGCAGTGCAGTCACTGTTTTGGTGCACATTTTGTTTACTTTAGATATAAATCAAAGTGTACTGAATATTTGACTCAAATATTTATTTCATGGACAGTATGAAAAATACTATAGCATGTACCCTATTTGAAAATGAAGCTATAACTCAGCTTCTATATTATTTTCCAGTCCAACTTTTGCAGATGCAATAACTTGTAATATCAGCTATATGAAAGCTCCTGTACTTGTGTCTAGACAGAATTTCTGATAAATAATCTTGACCAGATGAACAATTCGGATTTTTTTCCTATTGAAGCCTATACTTTAAACTCAATGCAAAGAGATGATGTTTATTCTCAGCAGAGAAATCTGTCAGTAATAGAAATACACCACCTCGCTTCCAGGAGGAAGGCAGCATCAGTGTTATTTATATCAAATATTTCAGAATGAACCCACGGAATAGTGTGATATAATATGATATATTTGTATGACAGCAGTACCAACAGAGTCACATTACTATTATTCTGAAAGCCTATCAGTAATAATATAACTCTCCTGAAATATCTCACCAAAGCAAAAATATGTCTCAAACCTCATACTTCAGGAAATAACAACTATTGGAGTACTACATGGAAAAGAATCCGTCTTCACTTTCTGGAGACAAAAACTCCATTCTTTAGCTCCACTGTTTTACCTTTGGACTCATCATAAAACTACTTTGTGGGGTTCTTGTTTGTATTAGAAGTTGTGTCTTTACTATTAGTATTTATCTTGTGTACAAATATGGATTTTTGTTGCAAAGTAGTTAGTTCTTCTGAGCCATTTATCTTCATGAGCAGGAATATGAGACAGCCACTACAGGGACAGTTCATCATCATGTCTTCTCAAGGTGAAGATAAATGTTAGCTGATTTTAATGATCGTAATTTATATATAAATGAACATTTTTATTTTTCAGGACTGGAATTGTTCCAAGTGATTCTGTGTTTCTGACCACAGTAATTATTTTCTTGTTCAGAGAGAGAGAGAGAGACGGGGGTCCTGCAAAGGCTCTCGTGACACAAAGAAATGGTTCCTGGCACAGACAGGAAGGAAGAGTACAACACTGCTCCCAACAAGCCTGTGCAAATGCATCTCAGCCATATCCTGTTCCAACTGCATGGCTTGGAAAGCTTTGGCTATTGTAAAACTTTCCATTAAACTCTGTGGTTGCCCCAAGTTCAGATTTCATTCTAACCACTGTAAATAGAAGTATCTTGGAGCTGTTTATTTCAGAACACATTAAATAATGTAAATCCTGAAAAACACCATAAACTTCAGTGGCAATTAAGCAGAAAGCTTCTTCTAAGCTAATTCAAGTAAAGTAATTCTGTAATACACATATATTAGAGTTCATAAAAAATATACTGTACAAATATATAATGATGATTAGTTGCAGTACCAAGTTCTTTAAAACAAGTTGCCTTTTTTACTTTGTATTTTTTACTACAATGAGTCTGGCATAAATTAGTATTAATACTTTTACATCTTTTTAATGTAATATTAAACAATATTCCTGATTTATTCATCAGTGCACTTTGCCCTACAGGCAAAGATAGGATCAGCAGTTTTATTCTGCATAATTCTACCATGATAATATAAAAACCTCATTTTGAAGCAATTTTCTTAAAAATATTGTCTGGAAATAAGGACAACAGGGAAAAAGAAAGCAATGTGTTTATCCTATATGACTACTGTCTTAAGGTCTTCCTGTGAAAAATCAGAAATACTATTCTGTTTCTCTTTAAAAACCTGCAACTTGGGAGTATGTGATCTGTCAGTGTGCAAAAGTGATGTAAAAAAATCAACCCTGATTTGATCATGGTTAGCAGCACCTCCTTTCTTCTGGCACATTCATGTGCCAGCTGTGTCCACAGCAAGCCATCTGCTCCAGACAAGGTCTCTGTTCCCAAGCCCAGGTTTCCGCTCTCTTCTCTTATCAACTCTCCCCATACGACAAATTCTGCAACCCCTGGATCAGCACCCGGTGTTATCATTTTGTCAGTGTGAAGCAAATAGCAATCCCCTGAGATTTAGAAGAACTCTGAGATTTAGAATAACTTGGCACATGCGGTGAAATGTGAGCAAAACCCCAAAGTAATCCCAATGGTTTATGGTTGGACTCAATGACCTGAAAGGTCTTTTCCAACCTCAATGATTCTATGACTTCATGTTCAACAAGACGATATATATACAGTTCATTAGAGCACTGGCACTTCACAGTGCCCTTAGATCACATCGAGAAGGGTAACACAAGGATTTTGCAGCTTCCTTGGAGCTCTGCCTTGTGAATGCTTGTAGCATGTAGGCTTTGAGTAGCGTGGCTACCTGTGGAGCCTGAAAAATTACACAGAAAATTACATTTTCTGATGTAAGGATAAAAATCCTTTAGGTAGACACGATGGTACTTGTACTAGATACCAATAAGACAGATCAAATCAAACGGGAGAGAAAAGCTGTAAAAGCACAGTGGCCCCAGGGTTTCAGAAGGGGGTCACAATTCTGCCTGTTCCCACTAGAACAAGGGACACTGAGCACCTGCAAAGCAGGAAGGGGTAAGGCTCTGTACAGCCAAGTCAATATTTCTGAAATGATGCAGAATTTGAAATCTGAAGTTGGAGACTCCAAATTAGTGTGTTTGTGTACATTTGATGGTGTTACAAAGTGATTGTGCTGGCTGTAGAATTGCCATCCATGCTGTTATTCACAATCGGACTAGACTTCACCAGCCTGCACTGCACTGGCTCTGCCTCAAGTGCCACTCCAACCCCCAGCCATTCCTCCCAACTTGCAGGATTACTGAGGAGTTCACAATTAAAAAAAAAAAAAAATTAAAAGTGCTTTTCAGAATAATGAGTGAAACCTGTCCCTTTTCTTTTTAATTAGTTAGCTTCCAGCCATGAGAAATTCACTCCTCCATCTATCCTGCCATGATGGCATATAACTGCACTGTTTTAAGGGAAAAACCTTCTGTAATATGTTTAAAAGCAGTAAAAGATTTTTCTAACAGCTGCCCATATTCTGGCATGCAGGAGGAGATGGTATGCAAATGTCACATAACAGCTCATCTAATTTAGAAAGTATTAGAGAAATGCTTTACCCAAATTGTCGCTGACTTGAGTTGAAGCTCAAGTCTACAAATATACCTAAATACATTTTTTGACAGAACTAAATATCTCGCTTTGCAATGCTTAATTGTTTTGCTAGTTTTTTAGGGTTTTATTTTTCTTTTCTTTGTTAGCTGGACGGCTGTCAGGAAAAAACAGGGAAGAGAAAGGAAATGAAGTGCCTCCACTGAGCCCGGGATCCACTGCTCGGTATTTTGGTTGGTTACGTGGGTATTTGTTCTGGCAAATCCATGTTGTTGTGCTGGGCAGGGTATCAAAAAATTATCCAGCACACAGAACATTTTCCCATCCATTGTTACAGAGCAAGCCCTTAGAACAACCTTAGGCTCAGAGCACAGGAGCCTGGAAACTGGAGGTGATAAATTCAAGCTGGAGAAATAGCACATAGTCTCTGCCTCTCTTAAGGAACTTGCACAGCTTGGTATCAAAGAGAGTTTAATGAGCTTAGCGAGATGTGAAAAGGATTAAGGATACCAGCAAATCACTTGATTACGTACTTAATTCAATAGGGCTACTCACGTGCTGAAAGCTGGCCTGTGCCTCAGCACTGCACTGGGAGCAGGGCCACGGGGTGGGAGCGGCCCCTCCTCAGCACGGGCACCCCAGCTCCCCCACACCCACACACCTCAGCCAGGCACGCGGGGACACGGCCACTGTCCCCCTGTCACCACTCTCCTGCCCTGAGCAAGCTCCCAGAGAACGGCGGCGTGGCTGAGACGCCTGAGCTGTGCAGAAAAGAGGGAAACTGGGACAGAGACTAGGCTGCCACTCATGTTCCTGCAGACCAGTGATGAAGCAAAGCTGGGAGGTAAAAATCAGGTTCAGCCCTGCAGAGCCCAAACAAAGCATCCTAATGCCCCCTTGGCACATCTAATTCGGCTCCTGGTCTGCTTGGGACAGACACTGCACAGACAGTGCACAGACACTCTTCTGCAACACTACCCCTTGATTCCCTAATATTTGTGTTTGGAACCAGACAGGAAAGCACAGCATGGACTCAGGCTCCTGTGCTTCACAGAGGAAGACGTTGGTCACTGGGGAGTGGAGAAAAGCCAAGTGAACAACCCGATAAGCGCACAGACAAGTTCCTCCGGGTGTCTGGAGCCGTCCGGCCCTGGAGACAGGGAACTCCATGGAGAGCCCACAATCAGCTGTTACAGTTCGGGAAGTCACATTTTCACAGGGAAAGGTTATTAGAAATCAAACAACAACAAAGCTGTCTGCAGCCAAACAGCAGACTGTTGCAATTAGGAAATGATGTTAGCAAAGCAACAAGGGGGACATCTAAGCTGTTACACTAAGTGTGGAGACACAAGTCATTTTTGAAGGATCTTGGAAGAGTGCCCTTGGGGTAAAGCTTTAGATCGAGGGAGAGTGACTTCAGAGAATATTATAGCTTGGTAAAATATTTATTTTTGTTTTCATCCTGCTTCATAAACCTTTGATAGTAAATAGACTTTTTTTCCAGCAGCCTAAGAAGACACACATATACATTTATATATATATGTATTCTTGTCTAGACAATGTTTTTCATATCTGAAAGCAATAGAAATGAGTGAGCTATCTGTTGCACACTAAAAAGAAATCAGATCTAAAAAAAGAGAAAACCTTTCTGGATTAGTATTTTTGTCACTTCCTTAATACCACACCTGGCTAGACTGTTCACCTTTGGCCCTAAATAGCAATGAAAGCTAAACCATGTGGCTTAAGAAAATAATATCTTTTAAAACTGCCATTATTGCTGATTTATTATTTTCCTGCATGATTTCAATATGTTATTTTAATTGTCAGTTTTATGAACAACTGGCATGAAAGTGTACATTGAGAGCCTCTGGAATGGAGAAGAAGGTTGGCAAGTGCACATTACACCATTATGGAAAAAGCAGTAATGATTATTTTAATAAATATGTTGAGCAAATTTCTTAATTGCTCAGAATCACTTAGGCCTCAGTGAACAGTTCATGTTCCATCTCAGCTGCAGTGATTAAAACTGATTTACCAATTCATCTGAAGCCAGTTGTTTCCATAAAAAATCAGCTGGGTTTTCCTCCTGCTGCTGCTTGGCTTCCGCTTTGCACCCTATTAACCGGCACCATCCACAGACGGCAGCAGAGTTTAATAAAGCCTGAAATGGCACAAGCTCGTTAACTGACAGTCAGATCCTGCACCCTGTGCTCTCTGAACACAGGGATAGTTCTCAGAGGAGTGCTATCCAGATCGGCAGCTGGCACACAGAGCCCTGCTGCATTTGAGTTTTTGCCAGTTTGTCCCTAAAGAAGTTCAGGCCCTGGGATAACAGCGTGGGTACCCTGCTACTCAGTGACACTGATGTCCGTGTTCTTTCCCCGCAGGGAAGAGAATGGCAAGAGAAAATGATGTAGATTTGCTGTGTCTTCCATCAGCTTATAAAACCTCCAGTTTTTCAGTGAGACGTTTTCTAGGAGCAAATCTCCTGGATCTGACAGCCATGTATGGACCAGTATTCTGCAAGGGCTCTTCCCTGGCTTAGAAGACCATAGGCTGGAAGGTGAAGAACAAATTTGGAAAGAGTTGCCACCACCATCACTCAGATTTCTAGTTGCTTGGCTGGCTGGGGTAGTTGCAATTAAACTTTTTTTTTTTTCCCTATGCAAATAGTAGGTTATGGAAGTTTTGTCATTTCTACTAAATATCTATTAAATTATTCTATTTGACTATATAAGAAAAGAAAGCCAGACATTTTGTCCAACAGGCAAATCTATGCAGCTTTTACTTGATTTTCTTTCCCTGAAAGAAGTAAAAATCAGTAAAAGCAAATACAAAGCATTACCTGGAATTTACTAGAATCTCCTTGAAATGGAAAAGGATGATATCATAGCAGGAATGTTTGCATTTATTAGTCATCCTCTAAGTCATGGAGCTTTAAACACCCTTTAAGAGCTTCACTGAGCAATATGTCAGAGGTAGTGTCCCCTACAGCACCGACAGGGGCATTTCCTTAATGTGGATGTGAGGCCAAAACAGTCTCCATAAAGGCTGAGTGTCCATGGATACCCACCTATCCTGAGGTTAGGGCCTGATCCTGAGAGGGGAAAGCAGAGAGCAGGACCTGCAGCAGATGCAGGTGATGGTGCAGAGTATGGGCTGTGCTCACCAGCTCCAGCACCAGAGGAAGGAAAACACCAAGAACACTTTTTGAGCTTCTGGACTGCCAAAAAAAATCAACAAGACCATTGGAGCAGCCAAAGATTTCATCGGGAAATGGGAAAAACCTGCCTTTTGGCCAGGGAGAGGAAGGAATATGGATGAGCACATTGTACCAGGGCACCCTGGTCGTGTCTCCTGGGCAGGTTCGGGGCTGCTCTTCCATTTGTCCCAGCATATGGAAAGTTTTTGTCCTCAGTGAGTGTAAAACCTCTCTATACAGTGAAATATAAAACAAACAGAGAAAGTTTTGCTTAGCATACTGCTACATGTGATTGTTCCTGCTTGTCTGAAGTTGTTGATGACCCCGTGTAAGTCAAGGAGGGGTCAGAGAGACACAAATGTTTATAGTCTAGCAATTCCACAAATAAATAGGTGACAGCGATATTTAGGGCAACAGGAATTTGCTGTCTAGCTAAAACAGATATTTAGAGTAAAAAAAAAAAAGTGCAAGAAGATGTGCAGATTTTATGATTTTGCTGCTACACAGTGTGTATATTTACATGAAATAATTAGCTGTAGTCTTGTTTATGTCAAATCCAATTTACATTAATAAACTTCACCCAGCAAAGACTCTGATGCTGTATGAAAATGCCCAGAAATGTTAGCTGCCTTAAAAATGCAGAGTAAACACTGGAGCATTTAATTAATCAATTTTTGACATTACCAAGTAATTACAATTCCTGAATCATTTCTTGGATGTTTTTTATGAATATAAATCAACCACAACACATGGAAGAACTGCTGGTGGGAGGCATTTGACTTACGTAGACATATGGCACTTGCATGTGACTCCCACTGTCTAAAGAAGACAAGGAGATATAACAAGGATAGAAAAACATTCATAGGATCTATTGCAGAGTTGGGGAAGTTGAATTCTAAGGTTATTACAGATGTTTGGGAATCACGGATAAAGATGCTTCATTCTCAGAATGCATCAGATTTTTAACTCGCTAAGAATAACCACTGTCATCCATCCGACAACAAACACCTCAGGACCTGAAGTTTTCTCTACTGTTTTCTTTAATTGCTTTGTTATCACTTGTCCTCATATTTATTCTGGCAGCTTCTGGTGAGGAACAATGTACATACACACAAGTCAAGCCTATCTTCACATGGTTGTATTTCTACTTAAAAACAACCTAAATAAACAGGCAGTAGATACTCATTCAACCATTAAAAGTCCATAGCAAAAATTATAAAATATACACGATATATCATAGAACCATAGGATGGCCTGGTTTGGAAGGGACCTTGAGGACTATTTGGTTCTAACACCCCTGCCATGATCAGGGACATCTTTCACTAGTCCAGATTGCTCAGAGCTGCATCCAACCTCTCCTTGAACACTTCCAGGGATGGGGCATTCACAGCTTCTCTGGGGAATCTGTTCCAGTGCCTCCTAAAATCTAATCTCAACGTACTTTCTTTCAGTTTGAATCCACTCCCCCTTGTCCTGTCACTCTTGTAAAAAGTCCATCTCCACCTTTCTTATAGGTTCCCTTCACATATATAAAATATCTAAATGTAAGGTTAAAAATCCAACACAATGTCATAGGCATATCAATCTGATGATCCCAAAATATGTCCAAGCATCAGTGGACAAAGCAAGGTGAGAAAAATTTCTGAGGATTTCCAGCTTCTAACCCCTGCTCTTAGGACAAGGGTAACACAGGGTTTAGCAAAACCCAAATTACCAACCCTTTAGGGTTTGGATGGATGGAGAACAGGGAATCTGTAGAGGAGCATAGAGAAGGTGATGTATGGCACCAGAGGCTGGGACCCCTTTTCCAAACAGGTTTTGCTTGCTTTGTCCTACCATCCCTCTTTTGTCCACCTGCCACCACACTGTGCTCTAGACACAAACATTTTCACACAGAGGAGGGCATTTATTATAGCACACTTTGAAAATTGATCCCTATGTTGATGGCTTTGTTAGCCATGTCTTGCCTGTGCATATCTATAGTCAAGAAAAAATTCTCTCTGAGTTAATAATGTAGCATTGCTCAGAATATCTCAGGAGCTGCTGCCAGCACTCCACCTCTTCCTGGTACAGTGAATTTAGTGGAACTGCTTACATCCATCCATCTCATCTGCATGATACATAAACATAAACACACAGAAGAATGATGGAACATGCAAATAAACATGCTCCTAAACATCCCCTGTTCATTTTTCACTCTGTGTACAGAGGAAGAAGAAATGAATCAGAAGCTAACACGCAAATATAGCTCTGCATTTTCATAGTTTATTATAAACAAAGCAGGAGCTGTGCTCACAGGGAGCTTTGTCAGCTCGTGGCCTGCTTGAAGCACTTTTATTGTCACTGTCATTACCAGGGCTTGCAGCGGGTTCAGGTTTGGGTACTCACAGATTGTAGGACACAACCAAGTCTAAGGCATGAATCAGTTGTAAACTGCTGGCCAAATCACACCTTTTCTTCAACCCACTAATTTCCATGAGATAACCAAGAAAATATAAACATTCGTTAATGCAACAGGACTGGCCCTGCTCGTAGCTACTTGAAGTAGGCAAATTTAAAAAAAAAAAAGTCTGTACAACATTTGATGTATTCCCTTGTAGGTAACCATTCTATTCCCTGTGGGAGGAAGCTGAACTTCCCAGGCAGTTCTGCAAAGCAGGTTTCTTGTGAGGAGCTGTGTTCCCACTGCTGTAACTCTCTGAGAGCCACCGACTGTCACCACTGAGAGAGGAGCTTGCAGTCCCTGTGCAGGACAGGCAGGCGCACGATGGAACCTGACTTTCTGGGTCAGGGGATTAATCATAAGAAGTCTGGCATTTCCTAAGTGGTGTGTAGGCTAGACAGCATCATGTGATGCTGGTTGGAGATAAACTTTTAGTGTATCAGGGATTTAGAGAAAGTGGATTTAGTGGACGGAAAATGTTTCACTGTAATGGTAAGCTATAAGCAGAGAGTTCAGTAAAGTCCCAGAAAGGAAATAAGAACTGGAACATTTGTGTCAGCAAACAGCACACAGGCATTCACTTATGTTGTGTAGGCCCGTTAAATACTTAAGCCAAAGCAGTGCCTTTAGTTATAGACACTAATTCCCAGTAAATTCGGGGTGGAACAGAAAGCACAAAAGCACTGCAAGGACAATTTCGTGTTGGGCTGCAACTCCAACCTTGTCATCCCCACTGCTATAAAGGCTTCCAGCCATAGATACCAGTCTGGGATAGTGGCAATTTGCACTGGCAAGATTAGAACACCCAAGGGCTACATGGGAGATGCCCAATGGCCCCAGGAGCACTGCTGGGGTGCATTCCAGGGGTGAATATAGACGCCAATTTTTGAGTTTAATGTGTAGGGGTGATTGAGCTCAACACAAAGGCTTTCATAAAATAGAAATTGGTAGGTTTTCCTCTTCACTTATGCTGCAAAGAAAAACTCCTCCTTCAATTCCCATATATAACAGCTGTATTAATAATCATTATTATCTTGTGCTTCTATAAGTGACCTGATGCACCATTAATGCTTTGTCTCCTGAACACCTGTGACTCCAGTATGCCATGTACAGTAGCTGCTAAATAAATATAATGATGCTGCTCAGTTTAACAAGAATCTATTTCCTTTTCATAAAAATTAAAGTGCACCTTTAATTTCATTCAGGATTATAGAATTCACAGGTACAATGCAGTACCAGTGAAGTCAAAGCTGTAATTTAGCTCCTGGTTAACGCTAATAATTTTTCTGCAGTTGAATATTGCTGCACTGAATTCCAGATCCATCTCAAATATTATGTGCCTAAAGATATTAGTTACAGTTATTGCAAAACATTCTGTTTATTCAAATCAGACTGAAACAAACACAAACTGTAGCATGAAAGGCTGGAAAATATTTGTTTAGATAAATATTCATTGTCGGCTGCTACACAGGATATATAGAGAGAATTCAGATTACATGAGAGCTTTTTGTTTTACACACCATCTTGCCAGTTAGCATTCAAAAATGTAGCTTTAAAAATGCCTTTAATTTTATGTGTGATATAGAAAATAGTATACTTAGCTGTCCATGTTTCTTACACATGAATCTTTCAATCCACAGGGAACTTAACACGAATTAACAGTGGGAATATAAGCATAAATCTTTATATTTCTGGTAATATAATTTTGTCGTTAACTGCAGCTTACTGGAAAAGTTCTTTGCAATATTTAACTGAATTACATTTTAAAGATCTTTATCATCATCATCTGGAAAATCTATGGCAACAAGTGACGAGTCCTGTTAGTGTAGCCACTGCTCTACTGCCAACTTTGTGATGTTTAGAGAGTGTCTCACTTTCTTGGGAGCCAGAGACAGAGACACAATTTCCTGCAGAAGCCTTGTCTCTCATTGTTCTGAGACAGAGAGGGCAAATTAAAAACACCACCACGCATCATTCCTGTACCTAAAAGCACTTTTTTTCATGTGAGGGTGACATCCCATTCCAGTGTGTAAGGGTGTTATGGGTCAGCTTCAGCTGGAATCATGCTGACCTCGATGGAATTAACTGGGGGCATGTCAGTCCAAAACAAAGATAGACAAGACACAGAAAATAATCAGGTTTTCCTCTCTGCTGTTAATGAGTGATTTTTAGAGTAATTGGACCAAAAGATTTTCAAACACTGGTTTTAAAAAAGTGTCATTTGGTGATAGTAATTATCTTACATAAACACTCTGGAATGTACTCACCTCTAGCTATTATCTAGCATTTGTAAAGCATCTCATGTTTCTGAGTATTCAAAACTAGTGGCAATAATTGATGTACAACTGAAGGGCTGAAATACTGCATCTGAACTGTGTAGGTGCTCCACGCATGACTCACAGACAGCTTATTGTATGATCTTCACAAGGGCTGATGATTTAGATTCATTTCCATAAGCCTTAGGATGTTTGCATGCATAGTCTAGTTCAGAAATTATGTGCATAGTCTAGTTTGAAATTCTGATATTAAATCACAGGAGAAAAAAGAAACCAACAACTTCAAGAAACTTTAAAAGTTAAGAAAGGTTCCAGCCCAGGAAGTGCTTATTTCCCTTTCAAATCTTCATTATTTACACTAACATGCCCTTCATAGGTATTAGTTTTGAAAGGGTTGGTTAGTGTTGAAGTCTTTGCCCTGCCCCACAGCTCAGGCAGGGCAGGTCTCCCAGGTGCCCAGCTCCCATCTGGAGAAGTCTGCAGAAATTATAGGAATTCTCAGGTCTCACTCCTTACGTAAAGAGGGGCCTAGCAGGTAAGTATGGTTTTCAGGTGTTACAGACATCCAGAGAGTCATAAAACCGAGCTGCTGCACCCACCGAGCCGTACCCGTGTAAAGCTGCGTGGCCTTGCTGTGAAAAGTGCTGAGCATCTGCAGCTCTCACTGATGCTGCAGAATTAAACTTATTCAGGGGAGAAAAACCAATTTCCAAACTTTAGATACAGTCCTTAATCATTCATTTAAAAAGCATTTCCATAGCCATCAACTTGACAGTATTTAAATGAAAAGACTGAAAATCTCTTGCTTTCCAACAGGAAATGTGTTCAGGGATTGGCATTTCACGTGTAGAGAGAAATTTACAATAATCGTGTCCTGATGACAAGTCTAGGAGAGGATTTACATCTAACAGGAACAATCAAATTTATCTTTCATACAGTAATACCCAGTGGCTATTGTGAACATTTTATTATGAAGGAAATTCAAGAAAACACAAGAAAATTAACGTTTTAAGGGAAAGTTGTGTTGTCCATTTAACTCTTCTTTTGACTGTCCACATAATGGAATGAGTCAATTTGCTTCTTTTCATATGCTTGAGTAATAGAAAAAACACTTTTCATAAATCATCTGCAAAAGCTTTAAGAAGAAAATCAAACTAGTCAGTATAAAGCCTTTGAATGACTTGTATATAAATGCATATCATGTGTACTTCTGCAATTTCCCTCTTGAAGAAAAAGTCCTTACGCTGAAGGACAACCTTCCTCCTCTTCTTCTTTCCAACTTTTTCTGTTGGGATATCAAGCACCTCACTACACAACAGTACTACCCCCTCTTTGTATGGGACTCAGTGGAAATGTTATCACAAACAAGTGTCTCACAGTCCCTGCTTGGATGTGGAGACAGTGGCACACTAGGACAGCACAGCAAATGCTCCCAGAAGGAAGGTGCCCCAGCACTTCAAGATTGAAGACTTGTAGGGAAGCACTCAAAAGCTTTGCAGGTGAGGAGAGCCATTTCTTTTGTCTCACCTCCTTTTCTTCCAAGTACATTTTATAATTCTTAGTCTTGCAAAAGAAAGTTGTTCCACTCAAAGATTTCTGCACTAGCAGTGAAGGGATAAGGCCTCAAAGAGAAGGTCTCCTCCATGCACCTGGGATGTAGCTAAGGCCCTAGACCTGGCATCCCAATCAGTTCTCCTGCTGCAGTCTCTCCTGATGAGAATGCTCAGGGTAGGATTTCAGACGATGCCCAACCCTGCAGTGTTTAATTATGAAAACGTATCTCAGGGCTTGTTGTGGTCTGGGTCTTTCAGTCAAGCCACTTTTGCTTATGTCACTCCAGTTGTTGAAAGGAAAAGAACAAATCACAAAGGAATCAAAACAACACAAGGTTAAATGGGGCATTTATACAGCCAAAGATGTAGATAGGCACCTAACGAGTTTTTAACGAGAATGTGCTCATTCTGCTTCCTTGGAGATTTCTGAAATGCCTCTAGACTTTTGGTAAATTTAAAAAACTGTCTCCCCATTCCTTCCTGTGTATCCAACTACTTTGCTTTCCTCTTTCTGAGAGGGGGAGGGCAAGGAAGCCCAGCATATAAATTCCTTTCCTTGCATTCATACTGAATAAAGTGAAGAAAAATTTCCTCTGTACATATTTGAAAGACACAATCACTTATGTGGATTGCAGAATCCCCCCTTATATTACTTTGCATTCACGCACCCGATGCCTGGGGCCAGAAGGACATGCTGAATATGAGAGTATCTGTCTAGCCACAAAGTAAATATGGTGCACAGGAGGATTAAGACAAGGCAAACGAGTCTGCTGTTTCAGAATGCAAAACTTTTCAGGCTCTCCTGGAATGCCAAAAAAAGTTAAGAATTTCACAGAGTTTAGTGGACTGATCTACATACTGGGGGAAACTGAGTCAGTGAACAAGTCCCATTCTCTGAGTGACCCTGGCAAGGCCATGGCCAAAGGCAAGACATCCTCAGTCCTTCCAGTCCTTTAGCCTGGCTTTGTCCATCTCCCTAACCTGACACCCAACGCATGCCGAGGGTGGATGTGCATCATACACACACAAACATGTACAAAAAAAATTAGCTAATTCAAAAAGTGTTTATTTAGTTCGGATCCAGTGACTTAATCTTATAGCCTTGAAAACTGGAGGGGCCCTTTCCATAAGGGAGTCACACAATCAGCTCCAGAGACATCTCAGGCACAAGTGATTTTTTGCTGCTTTGGCAGATTGCACTACCTGTACTAATTGTATCAGCTGATAGATCTCAAGCCATATTGAATTGTTTTATCTTTCAAATTTTGATGAAAAAACCCTTTAGATTATTTGTCTCCTAAAATGCTCCCGATTAGAGCTTCTGCTTTCAAATCCAATACTAAGTTATTAATCATGGCAGTGTTTTCTGCTTTCCACAAGCCAATAATTATTTATTTAGCCATGATTAGTGCTGCATGCTTTTTTGTTTTAAAAAAGACAGCATTCACTTCTTAACAGGTATAAAGCTACATCATAAATATAGCTTGGAGTTGGATTAATGTGGAGATGTACTATTCTCCCAGGAGATCTGAGGACTTCCTCCACATCTAATTTTTAACTTACAGCACTGATATGCTCTAACTGCTTTATCTGAAAATGGTTACACACACCAAAGATACGAGGCACATATTAATATCCATCAAGAGGAAATTCTTGAACATGACTGCAAACTCCAGAAGTATTTACTAACCTGTAAATTACATGGGAGCACTAATTAGTTTCACAATGAATATTTGTATGTCCTCAAAGCCTTGGGAAAGTTTGCAAAACAGGTTCCTTTCCAGTGGATAGCACTGCAATTCCAGTGATATCCGAGTACAATTCTAGGCTGGATTTCACCATTTCTGCCACCAGTTTACATCATTCTTTTCATCAGCAAGTATTAGCTCCCAGAGAGTCAGTCAGATGTGGAGCCCAACTATGCTGCTGTTCATGCCTGGGTCACCCCAAGGAAAACCTCAGTCTAACTGAGGCTGCAGGGAGGACTGAGTTTGAGATGAACTCCGGGTCTAGGGTCTATGCAAACAACGACGGAGAGGGGTGCAGTGTCATATCAATACCAGATACTCAGTGAGAAAGGTATAATGTTTTTGCTATCAATAAAGATGATAGAACTGCAAGTGTCTGCTTTGCTGAATGTGAAGAGCAGCATCGAAGCCCTTTCTGGGCTCTCTCTCTGGGCCAGCCCGTGGAGCTGCTGTCTTTCCTCACACTGCCCAAGGCACGCAAAAATTCTCCCTGCTCAGTCAAGGTGTGCTACACACAGCAAGAAAAAGGAAAAATAAAGAGTTCCCACCATTCTCTGAACTTGAAATAATTCAGGTAATTATTATTATTAAGTGATATAATTTGGGGACTTGCAGCTCATGGACAATAAACATAGAGCTGTCAATTAATGTTTTAATTTTGTGCACTTAGAATCTCGCTCATGCCTGCAAACATCTTTTCCAAGACACAACTGGTGACATTTTCCACCTTCTCATCTATTTTTCTCCTGTTGCTCATGTTATGACTAAAAGCAGCAGGCTTATATTTTTCTCAGTGGGAAATATGTCACCTGCTGTTGAAAGGAAAGCAATTATTGTGTCCTCGCTAAATCTTGGGCCTATTTGTGTGGAGCTTTAGAGCTTAAAAATATAAACATCCTGCTCTGTGCCAGAGTAAGTGGTTAGGCACTTCAGAATCCCAGCTGGGATCCCCTTGGATGTCACCTTCAGCGCCTGTTAAGCACAGGGAAAGATGCCAAACCCGAGTTCCTTTCCCATAACTGTGTCTAATCACTGGAAAGTAAAAGTGAACGATGAGCTCCCAGCTCCAGCACAGGACACCTCAAAACATTATGTTCTCCCTCTCCTCTCCTGCTCCAGGAGTCAGTTAATACTTTTCAGCTTTACTGAAACAAGATTTATGTCTGCCCTGCATTTGTGCAGTTGTTTTCACTCCTTTTGTGTGTTTTTATGTGGCTGTAAACCTGTCTGACAAAGGGACAGGTATTTTATTTGCACACGGTCAGATGCTATTTCTCTGTGCAATCTCCTGCTATCGAAGGGAAAGAGTCTCAGAATCAAAATGGGAAATAAAACGACTGGACATTTACATTTGCAGCTGGCCAAAAGCAATGAAAGGACCAAACTCACCAACTGTAGAGATATATATGTATACACAGACATGAAAGGATGTAGATGTCCATGCTAAGAGAGAGTTGTTTTTAATATACAAAGTTTTTTCCTCATGAACCTATTGCTATTTAGATATTATTTCTTCCTGTAGAAGTAAAGAAAACAGAGGGTTTATAAACCCTTGAAAGGAAAAGAGCAGAAGTATGACTGAATTTATGAAAAAAAAAAAATCTTCCACTAATTATGAAAGGAAGTTTCTAACATTATTGATCAGTATCCTAAGATCTAGGGAAGAGGATCTCAAATCAGTTGTAGGGGAAGTATCAGCAACGTCAGTATTGGACATTATTTTGGGTAATAAAAGAAAAGGGTTCCCAATTTTTACTACCATATGGTCCCAGCCAATAATAGTAACAGCAGTCATGAAGAATTATTTTCCCTAACATATATTAAAAAGTTATTTAACATTTAAAATAAATAGGGATCATCTACATACACATTTAGGAGGCGCTGTCTATGTAACTGGGGGATTTTAGAAGAAAATTCACTTTTAGACGTATTTCCAACAAAGCTGCAAGTGCAAGCAGCTAAGCCGTTTTTTCATATGAAGCACTAAATGTAGTGACCATACTAACAGAGAACTCTCTATTTATAGGCATTTTCTAAGTATATTGTCTTATATTAACCATGTTGGATGGACTACAAAGGTGTCTGTTTACTCAGATAATAATTATACTTTTGCCATCTTCCATGTCTTAACAAAAACACATAAACACAAATTTTCAATGAATACACATTAGGGAAAGTGTAATGCTATGAGAGTTGACACTGAATAGAGAGATTCAGATCATAGTATTCCCATAAATAGTGAGACACCTTCCCCAGTTCAGGTACAGTGAGCAGGCTGCTCCTTCAACAATAGCTCAGAATTAGTCACCTCTCAACCCTGCTGTTGAAATGCTATTAGTGGTGGAGATAAAAACACTGTTTACTTCCTGATAGTGTTTGACAGAATCAAGAAAGGTGAATCCTTCACTTCTGAAGGTTGCAGGTGACATGTGTCACCCACTAGACAGTGTACAACATCTGTAGCGTGCTGCAACTTAGCATTTAAATTTATCTACACAACATAAAAATATGCAAGAAAAACTGCATGAAGAAAACTAGATTTGTGCTGCTTGTTAAAAAAAAATCCCAAATTCTATATGCAGTGTTTTGTATCATGGACAGCCTTTCCTCTGATTTGTTTTACCACAAGTGTACATGGTGTTGAGTGTACATTCAATGTATACTTTCCCAAATACAACAGTTCTTGCTGGCCAAGAATTTATCTGAGGTGAAGAAGGAACATTGCATAATAGATTAAATGTTTTCCTTCACTTGATCTGCTAGAAACAAGGGCATTCAATTTTTGACCAAATTAAAACACTGTGGCATATGCATAGGTAACTGTTCAAAATTGCAGCCTATGAACTAAATTGGTATTTAACAGCTTGACCTATAAAATCTTCCCTAAGCTGTGATGTAGCATATGGTCTTTGCTGAGATGTACCAAAAGATTCAGTGATAATATAAACACAAGGCTTCTCCTTTCCAAATCATTTTGGATATGAGTTGCCAAAATGTATAGCATATGGATGTATTTTTATTTCATTTCATTTCATTTCGTTTCATTTATCTTCTGTTTCTCTTTTCCTAAAACACTCTAGAAAAACTTACTTTAATTCCAGAGTCATTATTACACCCACTTTGATCAGAGAATCACAGACATTTCAGTATGGCCAGTGAAAGTTCATGAGGTTCACTATGGCCCTTGAAATAGCACTTTGTATCCTCAGCTTTCTAACTTTGTATGGCCCTCTAATGTTGAGTCACAACGAGTACCAGACACATCTACAACAGATTTGTCCTGAGACTACACAAGAGAAATGCTACATTTCCCTTCTTTTGTCAGCTGTGAATGGAAGTGGTACCAGACCTCTAATCCTTTCTCTCTGGGCAGATGGCTGTTTGATGTATGTACTCATCTACAAACAAAATTCAGAAATTCATTTGGCTTTATCTTCATTCATTATGTATTATTGGTCTCTCTTCGTTTAACATCAAAAGTGCAAGTAAGAGGACTGCCATTCTTTATGTTAATTGTTCAGTTTATTATTCATGAATAATAGCACTTAGAATTTATATAGTTCTTTACATCTCTAAATTATTTTATAAATCTTCATTCATCAAAAAATCTGAGACTTCTTACCAGAACTTACTTTCTAGTAATAATGTCTAACCAAAAGAAAAAAAGTGTTATGTTATTTGTTAAATATTTAGTTTGAGGTACCAAAGCAACTGAGTGCGTGAGCTTTGATGAGGCTTTGCATTTCACTCTCATGTCATAAATTCTTCTCTTCTGCATAAATGGAAGCAAGCAGGCTGCAAAGGGGATGAGAAATGAAAGAGTAGGGAAACGTTATGCCAGTGAAGATTAATTTATTGAAGGATTTTATACCTCACCTCCTGCTGCCTGACTGCCCAGCACAGGTCAAATACAGAACAAACCTCACCTGCATGGTGGTTATATGGAGGACTAAATTCCCCCATTTTTGAGGGTGAAGGCTAGTCATGGATAAATTGCATCCCTATGGTTCTCCATGCTCCATTCTTCTTGCCAAGAAGCTGCTGCTGGTGTTTGGCAAGATTTTTGTAACCAGTTCAGGGTAATTGTCTCCCAAGTCAATGTCCCCATGCCCCCAACTCACAGAACTTATTGCACCAGTTTTCTTTGCCTACGCTGCTAAATCACCCACTGAATGCCATCAGTAATGAGACCTGGGACTCAAATGAACACACTCACCAACTTACAGATGTCAACAGAATTTTCATATAACTAAAAGGGGAAAAAAATTCAGCAGAACTCCTGGACTGACATATCTCAGTGGCTGTGCAATCCAACCCAAGTGTTCCCTGTGGATGCAGGTGTGCAGCTGGCAGCCTGGGTGAGTTTTATGCCTGACACAGAGTGTCAAGAACTTTCCCCTTGCATTATTTCAAGTAAATGAAAAAGTTGATTTCACCTCAGTATATTTTGTAGGAAGTTTTAAGCATGGAGTTTATCCAAGGTGTTGTAAACCCAAATTTCTATTTAAAGGAACCTATTCTCTTTTAGGCAGAGCAAAATAAACAGAGGTCTTGTATCTAAATGAAGGCAATTTACATGTAGGTTTGTATGAGAATAGATTTTGCTGAAAACAAAAACCCCAGGGTTATCCTGGAAATGATCACTATGTCACAGGGCAGTGAGTGGAAATATGTTCATGAAAGAATCCTAGCCCTTTCTGCAGGGAACTAAACACACCCTCATGCCAAGAGCACATGCACAGGCAGAACATAAAGAGGCCAGTGCCTGTTCCAGTGCTGGGCCTGCACAACCACCAGGGCTGCCTTCCATAGATGTGCTGGGTCTATGTGTTGTGACACATGTCAGGGCCAGCTGTGCTCCTGCCAGCTCACATTAAGTACCAGTGACTCTGCAGCTATTCTCCGCCTCTGCCCTGCATAAGAAAACTGCCTGTGAAAATCTGTCTTCCATGGGACAGCTCACTTGAATGCTACTTATTGTTCGAGTACCTGCCAGGCTGAAAATTCAAGAAGTGTAAAAAAGGGAATAATTTCTTCATATGAGTTGTACAACCAATGTTTTAATGATCATAAACCCAATAAACAATTGCAGACTTTGAAATGTGCTGTTTAAGTGAGGCAATTAAAAGCAATGGTCCAGTGTCAATGTTGGCTTCTAGAGGCTGAATGAAATAAATAAACCTATTAAAATAAGTGGATTCTTAACCTCAGACCTTCACATGATGTTGGGTATTACTTAGAGCATTTCTGCTAGTTTACAAATGACAATGTCATTGCAGTAAAATTTTTGTCATTAACTGTCCAGAAGTCAACACAACTCCAGTGATATATGGCAAAGTGCAGCCTCATACCTGTAAGAGTAACCAGTATTATTTTGTACAGCCTTTCCACCCAGTGAATCCAATTAGAATTTGAATTAAATGCAGTTGCCACAATGCCATCACACCACCATCTGCACGTGGTGACAAGCACAGGTATAGTGTGTTATTAACAAGGGTTAAAAGCAAGCTGGAGCAGCAGATATAAAGGCATATCCTTACCTAACCTTCTTCCAGATATCTTCTGTGTTTGTTTAGGAGCAGCTTGATAGGAAACTGTTGGAAACTGCTACAGCAAACAACCAGCCCCTCAACAACAGCAGTATGTCCTTGGGGAACAACTGTCAGATCATTTATATTATTCAAATATGTAAGGTTAGGAGTTTTTTTATTCACTTGGGCAACAAATTTTCCAGTATATCCAACTGCTCTCAGAAATCCTTACTTTATAATGAGTAATCTTGTTATTTTATGATGCAATAGAGTATGTGCAAATACATGAATTTGTGTACATCTGTAGAAGAATTTGTTCAAACAAACTTCTAATTTTACAGAACCCCCCACAAACCACCTGGATTTTGCACAACTGATACTGAAGTTTTCAATCTGGGAACTGCAACTTGGAACATTTTTAATTAATCTGATTTTCCGTTTCCTCTATATGTTACAAAAGTCAGGGGGTATAAGAGCATCTCCAGTCAGATAATTAAGCTTTGAAATTATGGAATGGTAATTTTTTTATTATTAAATCTTTATTTCTTTCATGGCAGTGATTGTATAAGTAGGAGGGAGTTAGAGGAATACAGAAATTGGAGATAACTGCAACTTTAGGGCCATTTTTAATCCCTGCAGGCAGATCTTTGTCCCATGTTGGCAGAAAACTGCAGAAACAGAAACACAAGTACGTGCAATCATTTATAAGACCAGGACTTAATACAGTTTCCTAAAGGAATACTGGATTTCCTAAAACTTTCTGTCTTTCCATTTTGGATATATTTCTTATCTTCCTTGTTTTAAGCAGACTTTCTTGCCACAGCAGTTAGAGATGGAAGTCTTCTTGTGACATTCTGAGGCACCTTAGCCAAAAGCCAAGTACTGTGAATGCCTCATTTCATCCTGATGGCTGTTAGTGTCAGGTTGAATATTAACATGTGAGAAATCCCTATGTTTAAAATAAATAATAACAATTCAATTCACAAGAAATAACTCAGGTGTCTAATTTCTGTTAGGCTTAATGGAAAATTTGGTCAACTCCACTGAGAGTAAAATGGTTGAAACAGCAATGGTCAGGCAATTCATCTGGACCATAAACACTTCAAAATATCTACTTTACCAAAAATGTTTTGATTAAATAAAAGTGGTTTCCTTTCAAAATAACTGTGCATTTCATCCTTACTGTAGTTAAAGTGAATGTATTAGATCCTTGACAACACAGGAAAGGCTATAAATGAATGAACAGCCCATTTCAGCCACCTTGACATGATTAGTCTGTAGCATAAATTGTGCAACACCTCAATTGCATTATGATTTGCTGGAGAGCCTGGTATGTTACAGAAATGACAGACATTTAGGCTCCTGTGCATTTTTTTGCTTCATTTTAAAAGTGGTCCCCTGGGCTTTTGCTTAATAAAAAACAAATACGTTGCTCTGGTTGTAAGTCATAAATAAGCCTGGGCTTGGGTCAGGGCTAGCAGGAGGATCCTGGGCTCCAGAGGCAATGAAGGAATGGCAACAACACTTGATATCCTGCAGTTTTTGTGCATGACTTCATGGGGCTGGGCGGGTGGGTTGGTGTGATTGCAAACACTTGGACAAATTTCACTGGGAGCTTCATAGGAGGTAATAAAATGCAGGCATTCAGAAAGAAACACTGAAGGCAAATCACCAGGGTCTCAGGAGGGACTTTAAATTTCTCAAGAGAACCCCAGTACAAGCGAGCACACCCTTCACAGCTGACCTCTTCTGAAAGGTTTTCTATCTGGGCTGTCCCCACGCTTTCCAGCAGAATAGCCTGACAGCCTTCCGTCTTCCTGCATTCCCTAAGTATTATGTGCCAGATGATCTCTTCCCATTTCTTCAAATTAAAGAACATTAAAGATGGTGATGAAGAGAGGACAGAGCTGGAGACGTCATGGTCCTCTGTTTTCAGTAGCACTGGTCTTTCAGAAGAGAGGCAAATTTTACTGCAGGACTTCAGAAAATACCTGAGTCCCTTAAAGAGCCATTCAACCTCTCTCAGGGGTTACGATGTTTAAAAGGTAGCACTGAATGCAGCTGAACTTCACCTTTTATCTAAGCACTTAGTTAAAAGGTAGCACTGAATGCAGCTGAACTTCACCTTTTATCTAAGCACTTAGGAATTTCTGTTCATTAGAAGTTAGCAATATATAGTGCACAGTTGTCTCCTTCTACCAGGACAAGAACAGGGTGAACAGTAGCACAGCACCAGATCCGCCTGCGCTGCTGCCATCGAGGGAGCAGGGGCTGGCAAAGAGCGGGTGGCTTACTCCTATAAAATCCCATTTCAATAAGCTCTGCCACTGCCAGTGGTGTGGGGTAGGTTTAGGCTGTAGGCAAGAGGTGCCAGCACTCCTGGGCACTGGTTTCGTGCAGCTCTTTCACTGAAGGCTCAAGAATTCAGGAAGCTCAAACAGGCCTCAGGTCTAAGGAAAGAAACAGGACCTTTCATAAAATAAGGGGGAAAATCACAGAGACCAGTATTTGCCTCAGGATTACCTCAATCCCCTGCTGTCTGTTCCAGAAGCAAAGTCTATTATTACACCTCTGCTGCTGCCTTGAACAAGTTTCTGCAGTGTAAATGAAAAGATTCTTATTATCTGCCTACAATGGTGATTGAAAAGTTTGCACTTTGTAGGAGCAGCTCACTGCTCTCAATTGCCTCATCATTGATTTTCCCCAGGCCATGCCTCTCCTGTCACACCACAGACAGAAAGCCTCCTTCCACAAGGTTAGTCCAGATGCAATGAATTTTACTGCTGCTGCAACTCACTTTATCCCAGTGGAAATTTGCAGAGATGGAGCCAATGGAAAATCCTGTTACCTTCTCCTTGCCAGCTCTGCCATTTGCTTCCTGCAACCAACCCCACTGTGTTCATTCCAAGGGCTTGATTTCTCATCAGGAAGGTAAAAACCCTTGGCAGAGGACAGAGCAGAGAGAGGGTGAGACAGGGTGTGTCCCTCCACTGATGGCCGTATCAGAACTGTTCACCTGCTCGGGGAGAGGTGCTGAGCACGCAGGGGAACAGGTGTCAGGACAAAACCAAGAGCGAGACAACATGAGGAGCTCACAGGATAAATGGGATTACATTTTTTAAACATCAAGAGCATGAACACTATATATATATATATATA
>WBMZ01006781.1:36942-228100 GCA_013400975.1 Atrichornis clamosus
TATATATATATACGGAAAGTAAAATATTTCGCTCCATCCCGCCTAGGCTCAGAATTTCTTTCCCACTGATATGCCAAAACTAGAAACACATTTTGAGAGAAGGTCTAAATCCCAAATAGCTGTGTGGCCTTCAGAAAGGCAGCTCTGTCCCTACAGCCTTCTCATTTTCGTCTGAGTGGCCGTCTGGCCAATTAGATGTCTGACTATTAAAAATCCAATCTCGAGGAAAATGCAGTGATTCATGCAGGGTGGCTGTTCTGTTTTCCTCTCTCTCACAGAGCAAAAGGCACACACTGACACCAACCCATCTGCCTTATGACACAGATATGCAGCTCTCAATTCCTCTGTCTATCAAGCTCAAACCAACTCTGTATGCCTCCAAGTTGAAGTGCAGTGATAATAAGAGCATGACAAATTGATCATCTGCTGTGGCCAGTCCTTTGACGCTGCTCTGTGAGCAGTTTGGATTTATTGGGAACATGAGATTAAAGCAAATCTGAACTTTAAAGACCAGATTGAATCGTTTGCTGTGTCTGCAATAACTGAGTAGTTCCTGCCTGGTAAATGTGGGCTGTTTTTCCCTTTAGATACATCCACAAAATATCTAAAATCAATTATAAAGATGATAAACTCACATAAATCAGTTACAGTTAATCAGCATATGAAAGGTTGGCATTGTACTGTGATCAGTAATTACCAGTTATTTCAGATTCACTCTTTTGACCATTACTTTTCTGTAACTTATCTGTGTGTAGTAAGCCAGTTCATCACAGGTTAATACCAATGCCTCAGAAGTGGCTCCCTTTCTGGGCTTAAACATTATCTTTTGGTCCTTTTGTGCCCAAGAAAATAACATGAATTTCAAAACAATATTTTTAAGTAAAACATTTCTTTTATGAGGCTCCGTAAACAACGTGCATTGGCATTAAAGGGAACTGAGCAGACAAGCTTGAGCCTGTGCCACAGCAATACAGGGGTTTAAGCAAATGCTTTATTGACTGTGGGCTTTTGTGGCTGCCTAGCATTGTTTTACTTTTTTCTTTCATTTTTTGAAATAAAATGAGTACACGTGGTACTTAGGTAGCTAGGGCTAGGGCTGTTCAATTCCCTCCTCTCCTCCTCCTCTTCAATCCAGGTAATTTTCAAAGAATTCTGAAGTAGTTAAAGTTTATAAAAACATGTGTCAAGACACCCAAGATGAAGTAGCATGAAAATGTACTTGAAAAATGGCTTATTATTTGGCAGACCTGCTGAAAACCTTTTAACATAATTAGAGCTGCTAAGGAACTTTATTTTCCATATAAGGTGGTCATAATATTTGAAAACCAGCAAAATTCCAGTATGCTTTTTGAGCTCTGACATAAAGTGATGGAAACACAATACCTGCATCATTTAAGCACTCTGTGGAACACAATGCAGCATCAACACAAAGCCAAACACAAAAAATAGAAAGGACTTCTTTATTAATATAATCCCCAAAAAGCTGTGTAAGACAAACATAAATATGTCCTTGGAATAAAATGATAATATTTTGTCTATCCTCATCTTTGCCAGCTCATTCTAAACCATTTTAGTAATGCCCATGAATGATTATGAATGTTGTCTTAGATGGTTGCCCATTGCCCCGAAGAAAATGTTTATGACCTGAATAGATTAATTATATTCCCCTCTTAAATATCATTCCTTCAGGACTAGTTATTGTTGAGTGTAAATGTGCCACTTTATATGCAAATAAAATGGTCTGAGAGTGGAATAAGAAGTTCAGCATATATCTACTGACAAATCATCTTATTATGTTTTATATTAGCAGATGGAACATCTTGTGGTATGAAATGTTAATAGACCTCAACAGGATGCGGTGCTTGCTTCCTTGTTTCTAGAAAATCTTAGTCAAAATTTCAATTATTTTCTCTTAGTCACCTTTGCTTCATTTGAAAAGGATTTTAATTGAATAGTACAGAAAAGTGATATATTGAATGCAAGAAAAATATCTAAAACTCATTAACACCTAATATTGGCAAACCAATTTAATAGAGGTGACATAAATTAAAAATAGAAGCTAATGTAATCTTGAATGCTCCATTAAAGAGGATTCAAAACAACAAATTCATATTAGTGCAAGTCAGTGGACTCAGAACCCAAAGAATCCTGGGATAAACCTGCTTAGAGTTAGCAGAGCTCATCATTAGCAAGCCAAGGCTATTCCAGTCCAGCCCACTCACCTCCCTCATGCAAACATTCAGATAATCAGGAGAAGCAGGAATCACAAGAGCCAGACTTTTGCCCTAATTTGTTTCTGAGGTGTCGAACATGACGGCCCCCTGCCTGCCATCAGCCAGGAAAGACTGTGAAGATATTTACCAGCTCTTGGATGACAAGACCTTTAGTTTTGAAACAAAGGAAAGATCCAGGAGACCTGAATAGGAAAGGATGATATCTCTAGAAAGTGTAAGGGCAGAGAGATGTCTTGGTTTGATTCTCACTTTGGAGTGAGCATTAAAAATTATTCCAATTAAAAATTGTTAATTGCTCAGGGAAAAGGAAAACACGGATTAGGAATGATGGCCAGTTCTTGATTTAACTTTTCCCATCTATGAACAAAACTTAGAGTCTTCAACAAGGCCAATTAGCAAAACCAAAACCACCATTAAAAATACCAAAAGCACCTCTGCTATCACCACATGATCTGCTATTTGAGGAAGATAAACTTGGAATGAAGATGCATGAAATACTAAAGGTAAGAAGTTATCCATTCCTATGGTTTAAATTTGTTCTGGATTGAAACAAACCTTCAAATTTAAATAAGCACATAACATTAGTTGAATGGAAATAGTTGAATGAAGTTTTATGGATTGGTTTCCTGTATCTTCTTCTCCCATACTTTTAGCTAAACTTTTAATTAATGTAACTATACTAGTTTTTATATGGCATTAGTCAAAATCAGGTGAAGTCAACCTGACTGAGTTCAGAAGAGCCAGATTAGATGTGGAGCTCTGGATCAGGCCATGATAATTAAAAGAAAATCACCATCAGAATGATTTAATCGTAGCTACATCTTGACACAGAATTATTGCCCTTGAAGCGTGAACTTAATTATTGAATCTGCTGCTGGGAATCCTCAAATTCTGTTGAAGCTCAAAACACTCAGGGCCTCTGGGATACCCCCACTTCTGAGATGGACTCACTCCAAAAATGGGATCATTGGGTTCATCAGCACAGGAATACATAGGCAGAAAATATAATCTGTGTGTTGCTTTGACACCACTAAGGTGTTCACTAATGATACATCACAGGGGGGTTGGCTGTCAATTTAGGGTGCTGTACGAAGTACTTGGAGCTTAGGAAGAAAGAAAAAACACTGCATTAAGCATAAAAAATGTTTTAAAATTTTCTTCCATTCGCTCCCTAAATCCTTGTGCAGCTTTGAAAACAAAGTTATGATAAAGTCCTTCTTTCACTAGAAAACTGCTCATGTGGAAGGCATTGGCAGTCTTTGCATTCCAAAGAACAGACAGATAATAGACTGATTGATTGATTGATTGATTAGATATAGATGATATAAATATAGATAAATAAAGATTATGACAAAACTCCCCATAATATTTTCAAGCTCCTTTTAATCAAACTGTCTAAACAGACTGAAACAAAATTTGGGGAAAAAACCCAACAACCAAACCCAGCTGCATTTAGCTCTTGCATGACAATTTACAACTCAGAGATTATTTTATAGCTGTAATAATCCTATGAAAGTGGGATAAAACTGCTGTTGGCATTCTCAAACTGTTGTGGCACTATCAGGAACCTCTATATTATGAGGAGATATTTGAGCCCATCATCTCTAATTTCCAGGTTATATACTGACTTAATCACCACTCTCCACAATACAAAGTAGGCAATCTTTCTGCCTTTTGTTCATTTTTTACATCTGAGAACAGTTGTGTTTCACTCTTCTATACATCATCTACTCCCACATCTGTCTCACACTCTATAACTGTCCTTTACAATTCCTGCCACACTTATTTTTGTTGCTACTTTGAAATCTTATGCATAATTATGTGAGGTTGCTATGGAGATTACGTGTGATTTGTCATGAGGAAAATCTATTGTGTTTGAGATAATTTTGCACACTAGTGACTGCTGAAGCTTTCTTCTCCACTGCCCTGTGAAGCAGGAGAAATTACTTGCCTGGATGTTCACAGCTACAGACCAAAGAGATTTTATAAACAGAAAAGTTTGTGCACTGCACAGAGAACAAGGATGTTCCCTCTTTTAGACAGATGGATATGAACTGGTGCAAGGTGATGGTTTCCCAAAATGTTGATGCCCATATTTTTGAAGAATGTATCTGAGGTAAAGTGTCTATAAAGTTGATTTTTTTTCCTTTGATGAAAATGTCTCTAGTCAACGCTCATGATTTCCCATGAAGGAGATCTGTTATGGTATAAATCCAAACTAGTTACAATTATGTGGACAAAACTTTGAACATTTTGTAGAGACCAGTGCTTTGAAACATTAACTTCTCCATCCCTAGCTCTGTGTCATTCTCAGAGCTGGGCAAGCCCGGGGTGTGATTGATCACTGCACATCAGTCACAAGCACTTCAGCCCGACCAGCTCAGGCTGAACAATACCCAGGGGCTAACACAGCTTTCAGCCAAGGTCATGGGTTAGTCCTTCCCACCCCAGCCAGCAACTTCCCTTTCCTCAGGCTGGGAGTATCCCAGAAAACATGTATATTTGCATAACAAGTGGACAGGAACACAGAAACATGCCAAACTTTTCCACTGTGAAAGATCCAAGTAAAGAAACCACAGGGATTTGGTAGGAAAATCCCTCCAGTTTCAGGCAGAGGAATTAGAGCACAAAAAGCAAGTTTCTGGGAGCAAAGAAACATGCTCCTAGAAATAGGATGCTCATAAGGAAACTGCAATTCCAGGAGCTGTTTTAAAAAACCCTGTTCATGTGACACTCCAAAGTGAAATCTAAAGCCTTGGACAGTGACAGGCCCTGCAGTTCAGGTCATCACCGTGTGGCTGCCATGAAGTTGGTGCAGGTGTGATGTCCTTTACTACCCTGGCAGTGCTGGATGGAAGGGAAGGGGCAAAACCTATAGAGGCAGAAAAATAGTGAGATCTTTAAAAACTTCAAAATATTCTTCATCCTCTGCCATTCCTTCATTCCTCATAAGTGACCCTCATCTTTTTTACTACCCTTCTGCAGATCACCCTGTGACTTTTATTTTTATGCAATTACTGATGAATGTTTGCTGGCCTAAGCATTTCTCAAATCACCAGTAATAGAAAAAAACATTAAGATGCAGCTTGTAACAGAAGGACAAACGCACCCTGAGGTGTATGTATCTTTATGCAGAGCAACTGCTGGCTTCCCCCCATAATCTTATATTAACCTACTGCTCGTGACTGTGCTGCCTATGAGCTCGGGAATACATCTGAAATGGAGACTAATTAAAACATGGCTTTCAATAGAAAACTACTACAGCCAAGTCTTTGGAAAAAAAAACCCTGTATGACAGCCTTTCACTCTGTGGTTTACACTTCAGAAGCAACAGGATTTTGAATGATTCTTTTGTATTTCCCATCCCCTACACTGCACGCCTGCCATCCAGCCTGGCTGAGGTTTGCAACATTTTGAGTGCTGCCCCCACTATGCTCTGAAGGGGTAATCTGCTTCAAAAGCTGCATAAATTGATTGCCCTGACTTTGGTGACATAAAAAAATAAAAAATTCAAGTTTGCTCTGGTGGTTCATAACGTTGCCAGAACCCTCGAAGGGATTTACAGCCTCATTATGCACTACTGGGAATACATTATTCTATATATTGCTGATGTTACAATGGTGTTGGATAATAGAGCTTTTTAGTATTTAAAAAGCTCTTCTACGGCACCTTTTGAAGGTAGTTGATAAAATACAGTCGGGTAAAGCCAATTATTGACTTTAACCAAGCTGTTATACTACTCCATGCATTTTTAAGCATATTTTTTTTGTGGCTAGAATTAACACAGAAGTATGAAAGAGTTATTTTAAAATAAGAATAAATGAGAGAAAAGGAAGGAATGGTGGTTAAAAGCTCAACTATATGCCTTCCTTATACAGCTCAGGCATACAGGTTTTGAAATGTTGCAAGAAAATTGTATGATTCATTGCCTCCCAGATATAAGCCAAGACTGTTCTCCAAAATAAAGGGTGAGTAGAGGTGATCTGGAAAGGGCTTTTAATCTGTGTGATAAATTGCCAAATGCCATTACATTTAATGAGTCCCATCAATGCAGTGCTGGAATAGCAGGAATAAATAAATAAATATATAAACCCCTATCAAAAAAGTAGTATAAACAATTGCATGAATTAATAATAAGAATCCTACTAATGCATGCATAATTTAGAGAAGTTAATGAAACCAATTTAAAGTTTTACTAATGTATATTTGGTTCTGTGAAGTCTAATTTTCTAAAGAGGTCTTAATGCTTCTTTTCACTATTTATTCCCTTGACCTTCCCCCCATTTAAGAAATGAGCTCTTCTGGAAAAAAGCATGATATTTAATGGAAAATTGTATTTTCTGCAGGATTTTAGAACTGTATTGTGTATCTCTCATTCCTGTAAAATACCCAGTGGCTTAAATACTCAAACCTACAAGAAGCACAGAGCCATCATTTACATCTGTAACAACTGAGAAACATGTCCATACAGCCCTTGGAAGCCCTCTAGAAGGATCTATTGTTTCCAGTTTTCAGATCCTATTACTGTCATTTTATTGGAATAAAAAACCCTTGAGGAAAAGCTTCGTATTTGGCCAAATGTTAAAGAAATATTCAAAGGGGAACCATCATGTGTATAAATATCTTCAGGACATTTTTACACCTTAGCACATTCATGTAGACAAACAGACCCATCCTGATCTGCAATGAAGAAACAAGGTTATGAGTTAAAATTCTCCTACACTTCTTTCTAAGCAGCAGATACTATTTGTGTATTTCCAAGAAATGATTCCTGGTGACTTGATGGTTAAAATAATTAAAAGAGTAAGTTGTGAACAGCAAATAAGGGTTATGAACAAGATGTATTTACACATGATTAGAAAGAATGAAGCTCGAGTCGTGGGTAGTTCTACAATAGAGAAATGAGAAAAATGTCTTGATTGGCATCAACATCTGTTTACAGAAAATATTTGTTGTCATTTTCAGGTACTGGCTGTGGCAAATCCACTTTTGCCTCAGTTCCAGAAATTACTTCTGTAGACAGCCGTCCTCAACTACTGGGAGTGTCTTGGATGAAATCTTGATCCCTAAATAGGTCAATGCCTAAAGCCACGTTGGCCTCAGCGAGGTCACAGCGTCACTCCCCATCCTCGCCTCCTGCAAACAGGGTTTATTTGGATGATCATAAACTTCCCTATAAAATTCATTTAGTGGAGTGGTTTCCAGGCTAAAGTGAGAGGGACAGTCTCACCCTCTGCTTTTCCTAGGGAAGCTGCCATCCAGGCTCTGGAGTTTGTTCCAGGTCAAGTGAGGACAGAAAGGCAGATGTTTCCTTTAAAGCAGAAATCAGCAGGTAGGTAATGAGCGGGTAGGGAATGTGAGGACCTTGCAGGATCCCATTTGCTCCACGGCTCTGTGAAGTGTTTACCCCCTGTCTACAAATAATTCTTTAAAACTGTTTACAGCTGACACCAGGACTATCAGAAATGAGGTCTCACATCAGCCCTGGTAGCAAGTGGGCTTTTTGTTAAGGGTCTGCACTGAGGAAGTCTGGGGAATGTTCCTGCACATCACCTTTAATCATCTTGGTTTTCCACTCATCTCTGAACAGGGGGATTCAGGTGTTTTGGGCCATCCTCTTGGCACCTCTGTCTCAGCAGGCAGCACACTTGCAGGAGGCTACTTTTGTTTTGACCAATTCATTTGGGGCAATTTTACCTGTGAAATGTTTTGCAAATGGCACAAGGTTTTCTATTTACATCTTCTTAAGTAATCTATAGTCTGAAGAAAAAAAAAAAATATTAAATTTGACATTCCAGAGAATTACAAAAGCTACACTGGAAGGGTACCAGGACTGCGTGAAGAGGCCAACAGTGCTATCCTGTAAGGAACTGGCTTCATTATATGACTCTGCAGAAATGACATTTAAAAGCCCCCGGTGATGTCTGTTTTAAGTTGCAGCAGAACTGACAGTGATGTTACCAGCTGACATCAATCACAGACCCACACTTTAACAAGAACTCACAGATATGTGAATTCTCTTAAAAACACAGAGCAACAGTACTGGTTGCTGATCCTTTCTCCTCCTCGAGAGGTTTACTCAGTTATGTTTTGAAATTCTTCCACTCAGTAACTGTATTAGATCCCTTCATTTTGCTGTGCAGCAAAAGGTAATCATTTACCTCTTATGAGAAAGTATTTAGGAGAATATAAGAGAAATTGCTGGTGAGCATCCCATCTAAGGCAAGGGCTGTGTACTTACATCTGCATTTACATTTCCAGTGTCCAGCATTTTCTTTCAATTAGCTAATTTAGTGGAGGTTTTCCTCCAGATAACAAGAGTTTATGGTGCATTTATGGCTCTATCTTACCTCAGTCTGAGCCAAGGTACAGCACTCTGGTGTTGTTTCAAGTCTCTAAAAAAGCTACTTCTGATCTTCTCTGTTCAAGCCTCATTCCCTAAAAAATGAATATACCTTTCCAAAATGTCACAACACTGTTTATTTTGTCCAACTGCAAGCCAGATACCAGACCTCTACTCAATCTCTAAGGTATGAAATTTAATTCAAAAGGACTCAAACCCATCCCAGCTCTCCTCCTCCGTTTCAGCAATACTTTTCTCACTCAGTTGCTTGCAAAAGCATAAGCTCATTACGTGCTGTCCAACACTCATCAGAAGATTATCATGTATTAATTTTCAAACCTAATATTGCATTTCTTTCTTGTGATAAAGTTTCTCAGAACAGAGAGACGTAAATTACTTTAGAGTGGCAATTTGTAAAGAAGATTAGTCTGGCAAAGTGGATCTGAAGAGTTTGTTTCTAATTATTTCCATGAATGAGCTTTACAGAAAATTCTAATAGGAAGTTCCAATAATCAAGCAATTTATGCCAAAATAAACTCTAGTATTCTTCACCTTCAGATACTACATTTACTCCATTAAGATCTATAGATACTGTGAATAACACAAGAGTTCTAAAGTAAAAATGAACATTTATTTTATTATCCAATTTATAAAGTACACATATCATGTGCTTGCATTCAGATCCCATTTAATTGTGCCTTATAGCTAAAGGAGTTTTATCACTTTAGGTGGACTGTGTTATGCATCTGTGATCAATTCTAAGCATTATTTCACAGCTCAGTGCTTTGAGCACAGTAAGGAGAAGCTAAAGGCTTTGGCTATCATTTTGCATGTGCATAAAAGTTGACCTGGAAAAGACCACAGCTTTTAATAACATCTTGTAACTTTTAGTTTGCTCATGACAGAACAAACATTCTGGGATACATCATCCTCCCTCAGTATCAGCTTTCCAAGCCTCAGAATCGCAAGATCAAAGTGACAGCAAAGCAAACTGCACATGTCACACAGGCTCAGCCAAGGCCCTGCACCACACATGCACCCTACGTTCAAAACATACAGGCACTCACTACCTCCATTTGTATCTGAATTATGCAAAGCTCTAACACAGCAATCAAAAAATGAACATTTGAGCTCCACTGAAACAATCACCTGCCCATCACATGAGCTTTGAGACCATCCTTTTGTGTTCCTACCTTATATAGGTATATTTATACCAAATTGGATGATCTCTGGGAATGGCCACTCTGCCAAGACCGGCATTTCCCAAGCGAGGTTTGTGTGGAAATGCCAGCTGCAACGTGGCTCCAAGCACCCGGTGATAGCCAGCATTGTGGTCCTGGAGGTGACAGCCCTGCTGATTCCTGCCTGGCACTTCCTGGACATGAGGATCTGGGGGGACTGATCCCATTGATGATAGCACATTAACTATTTTCTAACCAAACATGAGATTTTTTTTGCCCGTCAGGATTGTATTAATATTCTTAGATCAATGTCAACTGAGGTGAAAGTATTGCCACAGTTCAGTCTTTTGGGTTAATTAAGAAAAATTAATAGATTACATCTATTATTCACTTGCAGGGCTTAATAGTTTTGTCTTCAGTGATGCAGCCCAGATTGCTTCATCACAGCAAGCAGAAAAAACACAAGAAATAAAGAACAGACTGCTGAGACTCATTAGTATCTCCTATTCACATCCCATGCTTGCACATATGCCCACTGACAGTTGGGAATCGGAATTCATGGAAAAACACACAACTGCAGCTTTTTCTACTCTAAGTTGCAATCTACATGGTCTCCTCCATCAGCTTGTCCAAAAAACTCAGGGCATATAAAAGGAGAAATAAAACAGCATCTACTTTATCCTTCTCTTCCCGTTCTACAGGAGAGATGGCCTAATTTACTGTGTTTCCATTTGGGTACTCAACTGAGCCAGCAGAGTAGGTTATATCTGGGATAAAATTGAGGAAATACAAGGAAACAAATCTGACCTTCAAAGCTGGAAAGAACTGATATTATCTTTATTTTACGTTATCTTTATTTTACATGACTTCCGGAAAAAAAAGTTGTATTTCCCACAGTAAAATGTAGCTTCTCTCCTCTTTAGGATGCAGCTGCTTGGAAGCTGTTTGTCATGAATGGAGAAGAGATCTCAAAGGTAGCAGGAGTCAGTAGATCAATGGCTTTTAAAGACGAAGGATTGAGACCTTGGACTGATCCGTCTGTTCAACAGAGAACCAGGACGATGCCCATAATGACCTATTGCTGCTATGCGGACTGGCACTCCACTGGTAGATTTTTTCAGGATATCCAGCTTCATTCCTATACGTAATGCTCTGCAATAATCAACATGGTGAATCCTGAATGTGTACACCACACAGACCAGCTGTATTGTCCAGCAGCTTTGGTGGCAGCCTATCAACTGCTTGCAGACGAAGCTTAAAACCTGGCTGCCAGAGAGCACTTCCCACAAGGGCACAAAGCAGCCCTGCTTGGTGGAGTGCAATTAAAAGAAGAGGTCGTCGTGCTGTTGCAGAAAGCATCAGTTGTGCATCCCTCAGTCCTCCAGCAGAGTCCCCTCATCCCTGCCAAGGCTCCCTCTGTGCCTCTCTGCCTGCCTGGACTGCGGCACAGGAACGCGGGTCAGCTCTCAAACAACCCACCTGGGGGCTAGCGAAGAGCACTTTGTTGAATGCTCCTTTTGATATAAGTTCAACCGTGGTCAAATTTGCTCACAAACAAAGCTCAAGGGCTAATAAACACGCT
This sequence comes from Atrichornis clamosus, assembly GCA_013400975.1. NCBI lineage: Eukaryota > Metazoa > Chordata > Aves > Passeriformes > Menuridae > Atrichornis > Atrichornis clamosus. The sequence continues at coordinate 48,283 of WBMZ01006781.1, forward strand.
GGGGAGAAGAAGAAAATTGCAGTGACCTATAATATCAGGACACAGGGAAGCTTGCAATTATTCGGCGCTTTGGAGTGAATTAGCAGAGATAATTAGTGTAAAGGGGTGCTGAAGAAATTTTGGTAGATTACACAGAAGTCTGGTGATATTGTTCTGATATTGCACACAAGTGTGCCTTAACTGTACTGTTAACTGCACTGTCATTGCTGGGAAGTGCTTTGTGAGATTCTAGGGGGGAAAAAAAACCAACGGAAAAACTTATGAGAAAAGGAGAAAGACTTTCAGTAGGACATTTCAGCTTCTACTGTTTGTAGGTTGACACATGATTTGTGAAGGGGAAGTAGCCCAAATGTGAGCTCTCGCTTTATTTTATTGCCATGCGGCCACCATCACAACAACTGGTAGGTGCAACATGTAATGCAAGCATCTTCTAAAAAACTGAGAGCAGCTGAAACACAGAATCTTGCCCAGTGCTTCCTGAAGGTAGGCAAGAACTTTACAAGAAGTTGAGAAACTGAAAAATCTTCATTTTCTGTAGTTCAGAGAAAAGTTTGAGGATTTTTTTATCACGGAGTTCTCTTGCAATAAATTCAACATTATACTGCCAAAAGGATGTTAAACCTTGGTTTTCAGCAGGAATTCAAGAGCTACTGACTTGCTTGTTTTGTTTATTTAACCTTCAAAGGTAAACGTGTAGGGCTGAAGCTTTTGCAGCTGTGCCTACAAAGGTGCATCATTCCTGAGTTTTCTGTATCTGACACTAGTACAAAGGGAGCATCATAGTTGGTAGAGAGTGAGAAAGAGACTGAGCTGGTTTTAAAATTATTTCTCTCCATTTTATTGGGAAGTCAGAGTAATAATTTCCTTTCCCTTTTACATACTGAAAACAAGTTTTCATAAGAGTTTTTAGCAGCTAATCCACATTTTATTGCTCTCTTCACTAAATCTGAGGAAACATGTAGCTTATTTTAGTGAAAATTCTCTGTAGATTATGGTTGCTTGAAAGTTATGTGATGAAACCCAAAACCAGACTCAGTGCTGGAGATTTTCCACTTCATTTCAAATGAAAGGTGTGCCAAGCTCACAAATATTCCTATAAAGGCAGCCAAGCTAGTGCAGTACAATACAGTATCTGAGATTTGTTTGTCACAAATGACTAAAATCTCAAGCCAATCAAACTTTTGTTCACATAAAAATCCAGACAGCAGTTGGAAAAAAGCTCTGTCACACTTCTGATTTGTCTGTCTGCTTTCTCAGAGCATCTTTTTAGGCTACAAAGAATAGTCAATGTACCTCCTCTATTGTACACTGAAATGAGTTGGTCAAAACCTGTACCTAAAAACTTTTTAGAAAAGCATTAAACACGGTTATTCAGTGTGCTTGCATACTTGGTCACATTAATTCAGATTACGTAAGAAGAATGTGAAGTCAGTAAAGCTACTGTGCTCCTCTGGAGATCACATCTTTTGTGCAGACTGCAACACACTTCAGGAGATCCTCACTGTAGCTTTTGCTTAAGACAGACCCCACTACAACAATTTGTCTGCAGATCAGTGCAGTCTAATTTATTTACTCTAGAAAATAATCTACCAAACCTGACTCAGTAACACAGATTACAGATGTCTGCATGTGTTTGAAATACTGCTTGAAAAGGTGAAGGGATGACTTAGTGAGTGTGTCTATAGGATATCATCAGTAGAGTATGTACTGACACAGATACTCTGCAGATACTCTGCTGATACTCATCTACAGGAGCAGGAGAGAGAATCTACTCATCAGGGAGTAGATTATTTTTTATACAAAACTGTCTAATTCTGTAACCTCTCATTATCCAGGTTAGAACAGATCAGTGAACTGATAAACATGGCTGGGACATCCAGATGTGCCTTTCTTTGCCAGAGCAAAGCCTGCCTGCTCTGAAACCTCAGATGCGGAGTTAAGCACTCTCTTGAGTAAAGACAAGCTCAGTAGATGTCAGGAGGACACTGTCTGTGAGTTAGAACTCTTGGTAGTATTTAAAGGTGCAGATTTTAAAGTTGGATTGATACATTCCTTACTATAATAAAAATACTATATAATGAATTTATATAGTAGTCATGTAAATGCACATTTCAAAACAGTCTGTGATACAAAAGAATTCCCTTGTCATTACCCAGCTATTCCATCAAATGAAGACTTGTATATTTAATCTGAATCCCATGGTATGTGTTATTTGTTATTACGGTCACACACTACCTGGTATTTAACTCTTTCACTGTGTGACTGAAGCACTGTCAGCATCAGTGACACCCAATCAAAGCAACATTTTCTACTGATGAGACAATTTAAACACGTGCCAGCAGGTACCTGGGTATCCAAACCCTCTGGTCTAACCAATCTGTAGCTGCTGCTGAAGTAAAAGGCAGAATCGCGGGGGGCCTGTGAGACACTTTCTTAGAAGTTATTAGGTAACCTCTAAGTAATCACTTGTTCTTAGAAAAAACACAACTTATTGCAGGCTAAAAAAATATTCAAGCACTGCAAAGTACTGACAAGTGTAATACAAGCTATGAAGAGAAATATGACAAGCACTACTTGTTTTTTTGTGGAATCCCTTCTATTTCTGAAGATATGCTCACATCAGGGCACACTATCACAACTCGGTTATCTCAGGCTTAGGAGCTGGCCACCTTGCATCTTGTTTTGTATTTGCAAAGACCCACAGGTCCTTACAGCTTGACCTCAGCTAAGGAAAACCACTGCCAAACCTGCCAGAGGCTGACAACTTCCCAATGGAGAAACAGCACACTGAAAACAGAAATTGTTGTTGTCATCTTAGTCTGGTGTCCTTTGTGAGCTTGATACCACTTAGGGTTTCATTTCATATGCTTTTGAGGGTTCTCTCAGTAAAAACAAAGCTAAACAAGTTTCTCTAAAGTGTGCAAGGCTGAAGGCTTCCAGGACTGCTCCAAATGCGGAGCTTCTCACTGGGATGGTCATGGAAGAAGGGTCAGACTCAGGGCTCCTATCCCACCCTCAGCCTTCTCCCCATGGGAATTCATGTCCATTGACTCACTGCACTCAGCTGTGCCCTCTCCATCTCTTTCCTTTCAATTCTCTTTGTAAGTACTGTCACTTCCTGGTAGCTCACTGTGCTACTTGTGCTGTTTTTACTATTTTGTTTACATTTTAACTTCCCCTTCTTTATAATTCCCTGTACATATTTACAGTCACACCAAAGTGTAGCCCCCCGTCCTCCCCGGGTGCAGAGCAGCACACTGGGAAGCTCTGGAGGGCTTCCTGACCCGGGGGAGCAGCTCATTGCCCTTCTATTTTAAACTTGAGGTTTGTTAGTTATCTCCAAGATAACATCAGACGCTGACTTACATGGATCAAGGAGAAACATCCAGTTCTCCTTCATTAAAAGAAGAACTATTCTGCCTGAAGCCAATATACAGTAGACATAAATTTGAGAGCTAATGAATGATATCTCAAGGACTCGAGCTTCAGCAGGGAACATTACTAGTGTTCTGTTATGAAAGTCATTTCTGTCCTTGCTGTATCCTGGATAAACAGAGGTTTTAAACCCTGGAACAGTGTCAAGGGTTTTGTAAAGCTGCCACCATTTATTTACTCCTGAAGCAGAGTTTGAAAAAGTCTAACAGTGTATGTCTGTAAGTTACTCTGCAGAGTGGGGGGCCAGAAGTCGTGTGACTGTTTTGTGTAATTAAGAGGGAACAAAGGAAACTATTAATAACATATGAAACAATGTAATTCATTTGCCACGTTATTTTCTGGTCCTAAACAGGCAGTATCTTCAACCTCACATCTTCCACTGCACAGATCCACTTGTGGCTTTAGCTCTGCTCACTGGAGATCCTGATCACAGCTTTGTGCACAGCACAGAAACAGTAACCAGTGCCAACAATCTGTCTGCCAGAATGCATTCTGATTTTTAAACATAGTTTGTCTCATTTAATTCCAAGTTGGGACCACAAAAAGTAACTGAAAACTGTTAATCAGAGTGTAAAGAAAGAACAGATTAATGTCAGGCGAGAACAGAAAACCCTAGTGATGCCAGTGGGATTTTCTATCCCTGGTCTGTCTTTGCACAGTATATAACTGACTATGTAAGATGTCTAAAACACAGAGCTTTGGCAAATAAAAGACTTTCCACTTTTAATTTTCCCACTCTCCCTTCTCCTTGTAGTTAATTATCCTATAAAAGGAAGATTTATTGAGGCATGTTCCAATAAATGCCGTGCATTAGCTATAGCTATATATATCTTTAACACTTCAATCCTTGAAGTTCTGTACTTCACACAAATCTTTATTACAGGACCCCAACTCCGCAGTTCTTACATTAATTGTTCCCTCCCTACAATCCATGAAGCATTTGCCAAGGTTAAAGGTTACAGGTGAACCCACAAACTCCCAAACTCTCCAGGAGCTTCAGTCCAACGATAGTTTGCTGTGCAACACGGTCCTCTTGGCAGGACCCTGGCTAGAGGATGCTCTGCTACACAGGATGAACCAGAGGCCTTGCTTTAGATAACAACTGAATTTTAAAAATCCTCTAAAGCACAGCTGCAATGTACCTATCTATTACATAGTGCTGGCGATTTCGCAAAACATTTGTTTGATTATTATTGACGTGAGGTGTTACTGAGCCTTTCCTGAGGGTTAGGTTTTGAGCCCAGGAACCCACAGAGCATGCATAAATCATCCCTAGGCTGGTGACAGAAAGGTGACATTAAGGCCTGAGAGCCGGCTGAAAGGTACAGTTCCAGCTCAGCCTTTGATTTATCCTGGCCCAGCAGAGGCACTGGGGAGCACTGCATGGCACAGCAACCTACTTCTTATCTCCACTTTTGTCACAGGTGGGTGGGCTCAGAGAACTTAGGGAAAAAAAACCAACAAACCCACAGCTACCTAAGAGATTTTCCTCAGGATTATAACATTCTAATTAAGATTTTGAACAAACTTATTAAAAGTATGGGTTAAGATGAAGTCCTTGTCACTAAGCATGACAGAGTATTAAAACATTACACAATGAAGCATAAACAACAATGTGCTTCATTTGTCCATTTACTTTACAGTCAGCTGAAAGAGTATTTAGGTCATTACATTTAAAATGCCATTGCATTAACGCATCTCTCAAACAACACAACATCCAGACACTAGCAGAGCTGCTAGGTTTCCTAATATCTCCCTGGAAAGAGACTGAAGTTCTGGTTTCTATGACAAAATATTTCACAGAAATGCACACAGCTCTGTGTGATGGTGACTGATGGTGGGGACAGGGACGATGGGCAAAGGGTTTTGGCTGATGTCAGAAATGTAATTTCAGGATGTCAAATTTTAAAAACATTCCCACAGAAATGCAGCCAAGACCTTGAATAAGAGAGCAAAAAGTACAGAACAGCACGAGAGATAAAAGATGATAACAAATGCCAAGCACGAAAGTGAGGTGCCTGAACAGAGCCTCTCCAGCAGGAGCTGGAAGTGCAGCACAGTCCCAGCAGCTACACCCAGGGAGCCAACAGTGTCTGTGCACAGCTGTTGGCACTGGGAACACCTGGAAAGTCACACTGCAAGCGGGAAAAAGTGAAAATAATAAAGTTCTTGAGAATACATTTTATAAAACAGAGACAAATCCGGGATTTAGATGCATGTCAGGTTTGAAGCGGAAAATAATTCAGAAGAGATTTCCCTGTCTGCATTACACTTGTCTACTTTTGAGCATTGTTCCAGCAAACATGCCAGCAAAGGGCTTTTTCTCCTAGTAAAAAGATGTTTTAAATTAGGGGATTTCTTTGTCCAGATCAGGTCTCTCTACCTGACCTATTTCCTCTGGACTTCCAAGCTTCTGCAGAACAGACTTGTGTCTCACGCTACTTCAGTTTACTGCACACACTAATGGAAGTCACTGCTAATGGTAGAAGGAATTAGAAAATTAGTAATATTGGAACCAAATTACATGAATATGTGTACATATAGAATGTGAAGCAAAATTTCAGTTTTGAGACTAAAGAGGTAACATACTTAATTGCAGGTAAAGCTGAGCACACACAGGGCATGAAGCACCACTGTCCTTGAAGTCCAGGCACCAGCTGTGTCACACAGTCCCATCCAGAAAGAATCCAGCAGAGCCCTTAAGACAGCTTTCTAGCTACGAAAACACCCTTAAAATCCTGTTTCCAGCCTTCAGTAGCAGTTAAAGGGAATAGCCACCTTTTAGCAGATGCATTCACTGAGTGTCTTTTTTCCCCTTGTTTTTCCTTTAATTCCTTCAATCAGTGTTTTCTGGATGTGCCTTATTAAGTTCTGGCATTGAGCAGTAAATATTTTGCCAAACAGATGGTTTTTTGTTTAAAATTATTGGGGAACTAGACTGATTTCTGTGCCCATGGCTGTATACTATAAATAACTTCCCTGCTTTTGAATACCTACGAATGAAAAAAGAGAAGTTCAGTAAAGAGTCCATGGGGCTGGAATTGTCTGCAGTGGCTCCCCGGCCATCAGCACGTTCAAATGAGATAGGGAGGAAAACAAACCCTTTGAGCCAACTGGACCTCAGGGCAGGATATCTGAAGGCTTTAGCTGGCCTGTCATCGGATGTGCAATCCAGGCTTTTCCTTTCCCACATGTCTGGCAGGCTGCAGACGGACCATATGGAATCACAGCAAACTGCATATGGGAAGGACATGACCATCGAGGGTGAACACAGGGAAGGGTCAGACAGGCTCTGCCTGGTATTTGGGACAACAGTGGTCCCTGTAAGGTGCTGCTTGATTGTCTCCCATGAACTGGACAATAACCTACAAAGCCATTCTTTACTCTCACTAAGAACGTAAAGAGTCCTTAGTACAAGCTAAGACTTATTTGCAAATAAATAAATAAATAAATAAATAAAATCTTCCATCATTTTTATTTTCAGAAGTAAATTTCTTTTACTATACAGTTCTGAAACACGGAATTTCTGCTCCTGCTTCTAAAAACACAGAGCTATTTCCAGAGTTTATTTTCCTATTAATATCCTTTGAAGATATTCAACATATTCCACATAATACATCTTTTAAAATATAGTTTTAGGTCATATCTTGGAACCTGAGGAGTGTATTACGTAGGAGAAATGAACACAGTAGATGAAGAAGTTTGAGAAGGATGCAACTCACATTTCAAAACTAAAATCTCCAAATTGGATTTTAAATCCCCAATCTCAGGGAGGAGCTGCCATGCAATTTTATTTCTGTCCTAAGCAGGGCCAAGGATCAGAATACAATCCAAAGAAAATATAGGTTGAAAGATTCTTTCTTCAAAATTCAGCCTGAATTGAAACTATATCCTACACAGAGATATTATTATTAGGGAGAACTACACAATGCTGGAATATAAGAAAATGCAGCAACTGGATCAGTGTTGTGTTACTGCCACAGAACCAGGGATGTCCCTGTTTATGTATGGGAAGGTGGCTGGTTCTGCACAAGGATAACATGCTGCATTAATGGACAAGTCTGTGTTTCTTTCGGTGGGAAAATTCCTCTCAATGCTAAAGGGAACTTCAGCAAAAGTGACTAAACAACTGTTTTCTCCGGCATTTGCAAGGAGAGCCTGATGAACCTCCTCGTGTCTTACTCAAGTGTGATTACATTATACTGCCTGATTACGTTGAGTGGTTATTAATCACTTTTAAAGCCAATTTGTGAACTTGGCTTAGAAATCTGTTCTTACATCTTTGCTGTTCTCCTTGGCTTTATTTAAATTGATAAAAAATACCTCAAAAACCATTACCAAAACAGATGTATTCTTTTTTCAAACTAGCATGAAAACTCAAACTACCTTGCTTCACAGAGGAGACTTTACATGACACTTTTTTCCAGCCATTTAATCACAAAGTAAAATTTCTTCCCCTTAAGCTTCTGTTTCCATAGTTAAACAAAACCAGACACCAAAAGAAGCAACTTCTAATTTTGAAAATCCCCATTCTCTTGCCAAACATTTGGTTTAGCTCAATCACACAGAGTAGCTCCAGGGTTTTCACTGCATAAGTAGGAGTATGACATTAAGTGACAATGCACCAAAAATAATATGCAAAGTCTGATCATTCAAAGTTAAGTTTCCTTCAAACTACAGTACTTTCTTACAAGTTCCTGAGATGCAGATTAAAAGTATATACAGATTTGTTCAAAATGTTCACCTCCATAAGCAAACATCTTCTCCAACTACAGTGAAACAAACAGGAGAATCAAATCAACTTCATTATATTTATTTTATTTCCTAACCTCTGGGCCAGATTCAATAAAAGCTCTATCTGATTTTAATCTGTGTGACAGAACATTGAAAAGACATACTATTTATTTAATTTAGCACTCACTACTTTTTTGAGCAACGAAAGATAACTTCCTGCTGACTCTTGTTTACTATGACTTATGCATGGGAATTGTGCTTTAAATAGCTGAAGTCCACAAGATGTCAAAATCTGGAACTTGGGCTGGAATGCACACAGATCTTATTAATTAACGAGGCCTGGGAAAATATATGGCATAGAGAAAATATATTTGGGCTCTGGATTCAGCATGAGAACCAAGTCTGCATTCAGATTCAAAGCCAAATCAGAGCTACCATTCAAGCATGCATGGAATGAGGTCCCTAGCAGTGCTTGTTGTAAGATTCCTGCTCTAACTGACAGAAATCTCCTGATACTGCCTTCATTTCTAGCTAACTCAGAGCAACTTTCTTAATTCCTTTGTTTCTTTATTCACGTTTCTGTAGACCCAGTGACTGATATCCCAGTCTTGCAAATTTGAGCCATTTACCTAAAATGACCAGGCTCTATTAGGGAGGAATATTCTATCACAGAATTGTTTGTAGACCAGACACTGTTCCACTGGGTGCTATGCAAAATAATCTCAGTTCCTTATACTGGATTGGATTCCTAGCTCCGTTTTTCAGTTTTGAAAAACTGTATTCAGTTTGGAAGCTTCTCCATGTGCAGAATTCCCTCCTGGATTAACGAGGCTGATGTCACCCCTGTGCAATTCTGGGTTAAGCCGCAGTAACTCCCCTGATCTCAATAAAGCTGCAACAGCAGAAAACTCCAGTAACGCAAAGTGAGTCACACCCAGGCAGCTCTCTCTACATGTGGAAGGGTTCTGGATGTGTCCAAAGAGTAATCAGTGATGCTTGTCATTTTTCACCAAATGCTGGCTGCATTCCTCTGTGAAACATGGATTCAGGATGCCAATGTACACTTAGAAGATTCACACAAAGCAAAAATACAGAGAACAGATTTTGGTGTTAGTGATCCATCACATCGGGACCCGAAGGTATTTGAGATACCAAAGGTTGTTGTGGTGTAAGGCAGCTAAATTGACTAAACGTTCCTGATTAGATGAAGCCACAGCATATTAATCCTTGATCAAATAGTGTCACATATGGCTTTCTTCTCAGTTCGGTACCTTGGCTGTTAGCATCATGGGCCAGGATCCAAGCTCTTTATCAAGAACGTGCTCATGATTCCTAAGAACACAACCAGGGTTCAGAGTCACACCCAGCGTTTGCAGAGCCAGGAGATGTCCATTGGACATCAGTTTGCATGCATATGTTAGACTTTCCTCCTTCCATACAGCCCTTCTTTCCCTGCAACATTTCACACAGAGGGGAGGGACTGCTACCAAAAAAGAGTGCAGGGACTTTCCCAGCTTCAGAAGCAAACCCATAAAATTTAATGTGCCCAGCATCTTTCTATTTAAAGCACTGGTAAATGAGCCAACAAACTACTGTCCATGAGCATTACATCACGTGTTGCCACATTTCTCTGAGGCTATATAAAGCTGTAATATGTTCACTAATGAATTGTATGGTATGTTCAGGCCATATGGCTCCCCGGAATTGCACGGTACAATGCTGCAGTTATGGGGTACAGAACAATCACTTTCTGACATGAAAATCATCATGTGTTTATGAAATGTCTCCCAAGGAGACCACATGTTAAAATAAACAGTCAATATTTTATTGTTCGCTCTCTTGTGTGCTTGTTACAATTTGGTTTATATTTTATTTGTTTATAAAACCATTTGTGCTAATAACCCAACCATATTTTTTATTTTCCTCTATGCCCTAATTTCACTGCTGCTAGGGCAATACAGAAAAGATGACTGGCTCCAGGTATTTTGTTTCAGAAGTTCCAGCTGCTGACTAATTACCTTGTTGGAAAAGCAAACATGGCTGTTTCTCATATCTACACAACATTTCCTTATTTTCAAATATGAAGACACAGGAATCCAAGGCAGTTAATATGTCAGATTTTATTTACACAGCTCTTCAGTTATCCTATGGAGCAGCATCTCTGCTCAGCCTTTTGGATTATAAAAGGATTTTGTTGAAAGACAAAATGCTATGGAATGGGTTAAAGTATGTATATAAATTTAAACAAACGCATAAATAAAAAGCAGAACACTTGGGCTATCTCTGTGCATTATGGTAAATGAAGCTATAATCTCCTAATACCCCTGGCGATGAGGTCTCTCCATTAGCTAATAGCTGGTTTAATACAGTCTTATAATAATTCTATCAACTAAATAAACATTTTAAAATGAACACACACACACATATGTGCATAACCATTCCAATTTACAAGGCAGAAAATGTACAGCATTATGTTCCACTGTCTATTTCTCAGTCATTAAATTTTCAGCAGTATAAGCCTGGATGCAACTGTGCAACCCATAATAAAAATACCCCCTTGAAGTTAAAGCAGCTTTGAGGTACCCACCCAGCTCCCTAACAAGGAGAGAGCTTCCTGGGAGAGCAGACCTACCTGTAACAGCTGAAGAAATGATAAGCCATGCAGGGCATTACACTGGACTGGGTCTTTCGGGTTCCTGCAGCCATTCATTGTGGGTATGAAAATCCTGGCTGTGCTCAATCAGAAAAGCACGAGCGTGCTCTTCTCCTCAGCCCGAGCGCTGCTGCCTTTCTGCTTCTTGTCAATATTTAACTAGTTTGTCAAGTTGGATTATCTCTCCTGCCCTAAATCCTACTCCTTTTATTGAAACAAAGTGGGTGTGCTTCCAAGGCAGCCTCTTACTCGTGTATTGATGGCTTATCAAAGTCATTTGTTTGGCCTGAGAGGTTTCTTGCTGGATGTATTGTCATACGTGGGTGATATGATGGCCAAGCCAATGCACCAGAGAAACCACCAAGGTGAACAAACAGCCATGATTTCCATGTTCCACAGCAGCACGCACAGAAAACAAGGGCTTTGTGGGATTTTCAGCTTTTCTTGGTGTCTGTTGGCCACAGGATGAAAACATCACTCACAATCATCGGAGGCATTCCAATACTTACATACTTTTCACCTAACTAGCATAAAATAATATGTTTTTTCAGACATTTTTTTTAACGGAGGCGGAAGGAAGTGCTTTCTTAGGGCTGATCCCACCCTCAGATGTGGCTGCAGCTGCCTGTTCCCTGCAGCTACTCCACCATGGCCAGAGTTGTTTCTGCTGTCTGCAAACAAACCAGTTCTGTCAGACTTGCTGAAGATGCAGCCACACACTACTATGAACAGGCTGGAATGAATCCATGTTTTGTACCACTTATGTACATTTATTTGCACGTTAAGTGTGTCTCTTAGGCACAGGCAATCTGCCAACACTGTTCTCCATGGAACACAATTTTGCTTTCCAAATTAAAAGGTACTAATAATATCAAGCAGCAAAAACAATTGTACAAAACCTGTATGGTGCTTCAAGCTACAGTAGTTAACATTAAAAAGTCAATTATCACCAGTTCACTGCAATATTTTGTCTCAGAAAGTAGATTTATTTTTTTTTAAAGCATGTTACAATGTCTTAGTTTGGTGTTTTGTTGTTTGGGTTTTGGGAGGCTTTATTGGGAGGATTGTGGCTGGAAATGTTGACTTTGAAAAATAAACTTTGCTTGTTCCAAAAAGGGATAGGATGCAAAAAGGCTACAGATTTCAAAATAATAGATACAGATATTCCTCACAGATGTCTCTTTCCCTATCCTCCCTCTAAGCTTTTCCACAAAAAAAAACCAAAAAAAGGATATTTGGAGACAAAGAGGTCAGTTCAATCTCATCAGAAATGAGATTCACACTGCTTGCAAGGAGCAGTAAAGGTACAGAAGGTGGAGTCTTCCTAGTTGTATTCCCCAGCTGAACTTCTGGAATTTTGTGGCTGCTGGGCAATTTTTTTCCCATGTCTTTGATAATACAGATTGTTTACATCCCTGTTATTTAAAGTTATTTAAAGTAACCTAGTCATTATTAATAACTAAATCAGATCTGAAAATGTCTATCTACACATGAATGTATACATTGAGTTCTTATAATAAGTTATCAGATGGAGATCATTGTGTCACTGTGCCTGACTCAAAGGCCAGTGAAGCAATGGGAACTTTTCCTGCTCATTCTCTGACCTTTGGGCTGGGCCAGGCTTCACCCAGCACAAAAGCACCAGAGGCACTCGGTGTTGCTGAGTTTCATCCCCATAACTCTGTCTCCAAGAGAACAAACCCTCTGTTTCAGGGTTGATGTACAGGGTCTTGTCCAGTGTGACATGATTTCAGATCACCAAAAGCTCACATCTGCCTTTCAGCCTGATGGGCACTAACCCTCAGGGGACAGTTATCAGCCAGTGAAATCGTACGTGGAATACACATGGTTAGTCCAGATATTTCTTAACCTACATACAATCTCTAGAGCAACTTCACTCCCCACCCCCTTCCCCAGAGCTCTCTGAAACCCTCAGCCTGCACTGAAATAGATGCTGAGCCTCAAACAGTCAGAAGAGATTTTGTAGTCTGAAATCCAAACCATGCACAATTGGCCTCTGAAACTACTGGAACAAATGCTACTCTCTTGCAGCAAGATATTTTTGTCCTTGATAAATATTAACTGACGTGCACTAGTCATAGCCAAAGCAGCTGACCCATATTTCATAACTAGTGGAAGTTTTCCCTGACACTATCATTAGAAGCACTCAGCTGCTGGGGGCTGTGAGCCCGATCCTGCTGCTAAACTCCTGCTCAGACCAAGGAGAGCAGGATCACCAAGCACAGGATCACTGTCTGTGGCCTCAACAGGGGGAAACGCATTGGAGCTCACTTGACAGAAGATTTTAATGTGGCTCTGTACGTCCTTTAATTGGCTAAGAAAGGAAAAAACTGGAAACATTCCAGTTATACCTTATTAACCGTAATTTTTCACTGAGGAAACTCCGCAAACTCACCACTATCAGCACAATTACAGGGCGGGGGAAAGATACTGGGTAAGGGGAGTTTTGTCACAAGGATATTGTGCGATAGAGCTCACCTGGCTGCAGGGATTACGAGATAGCACACAGCAATTGGTCATGAGGTCAACTTCCACGGAATTGAATTGCTATTTTCAAAAAACTGTCATTGAATGTCACTTTAGTGAAAATTATTTAATACCTGAAATCTGCAGATCTGAACAAGATTGTGAGACGTCAGAAAGTCTTTAGAAAAGACTATGTTCTTGAGCCTGAAATGTGGGGGGTTTTTTTATTATAAAGCTGAAAGAGTGAATGTTTTCAGGGTTGTGTTGAAGTTTGGGTGTTTTCTGCTTTTAGAAAACAAATAGATTCAAAGTTTGCAAACAAAAAGAGGAGTGCAGAAAACCTGAGAATAATCACAATCTGCCTAATATTTTAAGCAATATAAAATACCATGAGCCTCAGAAGAAAATACTACAAACCTGGTACAGGAAAATCTTTGTTTACTTAATGCAATTCTGACTCCTTATTCATTATTTATTTATATAAGTATTGCACGAATTTCCCCAGCCAAGCTGTTCGGGTTGCCAACATGAATAGCTTTCCACATCTGCTGCCAACTGATGTCTCCCTGGATGGTATTCAGAGCTGAAGACCAAAAATTTCACGTGGAGCAGAATTAGCTCTTTAATGAATGGGTCTGTGGAGTACTTGAGCATAGTATAAAGCAGCTGTTTCAGTGGTCATGTGGCTTCTGGCAATTGTCTCCAAAACCTGCCTTTGCCACAGCACCCTCACCAAGCAGTTACCTGGTGCTTCCATTACAAGTTTCCATTTTTTCATTCAACAAATATTTTGAGTGAAATGGGGACATTGAAAGCTATATTTATGTTGCTCAGATTCTGTGTTGTTTGGGGAATGAAACTAAGTTCTAACCCTTAGATCTCAGAGAAAATTTTTCATGCTTTTCTTGAAACCCACTTAAGCACGTTCAGGGTTTTGCATGTGCGTATGGGAACATGTCCTGGAACACACTGCAACAAATGGAACTCCCAGATTCACTTATGCATCTTAGACATGTCAGCTGAGGTCTTACTGTCTCACAGGGACTGCTGAGCTAATTCTGCCAAATTCCCATTGCCCTCAGTGGAAATTTGTCCAAAATGAAATAAAAAACCCTGGACCCCAAATCTCTGCGTTTGGGTGAAAAATGAATTCTCTTGGTAGCTGCCACATTTGTGTGCCAGAAATTGTTGTGTGGGATTTTAAAAGGTGCTTACTTTTGGCCTCTGTTCCCAGTGAAATCAGTCAGTGATTAAACTTCCATTGACCTCAGTGGGAACAGATTTAAACTCACATTAAGCATTTTGAAATCCAAGTATGTAGGTTTTACATATTGTACAACATACCTTTCCAAGCACTGTTATAAACCCTTTTCTCCCATCAAATCTATTGGCAATGCATCTCTTGCAGGAGATGTTGGAAGAGGTGCCATTGTTTTTCAGTGTCACTTAAATATAGTGCCACAGACTGAATAAGAAGATACAATTTTTTATAAGCTCATAATGTTTTCCTTTGTCTCAGAATGTCTTAGAATTGTTCATTACACTTTGAACAGTGTACACCACACAGCATCTGACACAACTGCTGTGCCAACACTGCCATGTCTGCCCCATCACACAACAAACCAAACATGACTTTTTAATGAGAAACAATAAAAAATGTTCATCAATTATTAAAGGGTTTTTTTTAGTGTGTACGGCTGAAAAAACATATAGATTAAAATATCACTTCCTACATATTACTTACACTAAACATTTAGGTTTCCTTACAGTAGGCCCACCCACCCCAATATCTTATTTAGAGCATTGTTTGACAAATATAATTCACTTTTTTAGGCATGAAGGAATTCAAAACCTTCACCACTCCTACACACAGCTACGGCCTTGGGCTAAAAACCAAATACCTGCATTTCCCAGAATGCATTAAAGCAGTTCAGCATTTCCAGAAATAATTTCTTTCTCCATAACCTCTATTTTGATCTTTTCAGAAAGAATCAATTAGGCAAAAAAGTCTCCGAAACATTAAATATTTTTGAATGTGGCAATGTTAATAAGACAGATGCACATGATGCAGAGAGGGTAATTAATCCTGTAGTCCAGCATTCCCTCCCATGAGTGGGAATACTCTCCCTCTGCAGCTCCCAGTGACCTGAAGGTCATCCTTCTGTACAAGGACATTTGCTGCAAGGTCACTAAGCTTTTTTTAAACTAACAGAGAAAACAAGGAAACTGCTTTCCTCCTCTGCCAACTTCTCTACGGAGCATCAGCATCTCCCTTCCAAACTTTTGCTGCCTGTTGCCCCAAACTATAAACTGAGCAGTGGACACTTCTTTGATTCCTTGCCCTTTACTGCTTTCCATCAAGAAGGCTACTTAACTTTCTCGAGGCAGAAAAGACCCTCCTCTGACCGTGCTCTTAGTTCTTTTCACTCATGGATGCCAAGGGAGAATGATGAGGAAATTTGTTGTTTCCTTCTCCCCCGCCCCACTGTCAGTCATGTCTCCCTATTTCCCAAGAGCAGTCACAGCAGCTCTTGTAAAAGCTTATCTCCTTAGTGCCTCACCCTATACATCCTACAGTTCCCTTATCTCCCTCAAGAGATAACACCTCAGCCAGAGCTGTGGGTATTAGCTCATCCTGGGGATCCGTGGTGGGTCTGAGGTGTGTCACCCAAGAGCTACAAACACCATTTCCTGTGGTATCCATGTACCGAAAGGCTGGAAAATCTAACATCCAAATATTGGCAAGCCAAACTTGGGTTAATGCAGGACTGAAAGAGATCACAGCGCAGGGAAGGATGGCTGCAGGCCATAAATGCAAATAGCTGTGCGATTAACAACATGTTATACCCATAAAATTTAAATCAAACATTGGTCAGCTGAAGGTCATGAAAGGAAGAAAGTCCCTTAGTTCTCCTTTAGGCTGCTCTGAAAGGCTGACACTTGGCAGTGGGAGGTACGGTGGACTAAGAGGAAACCACACAGATTTAAAAAGATTTTGTTTTGAGAAAAGAAAATGGATTTGCTAAATATTATGGTGAGCCTAATCAGTGCAGGCAAAGCAGTAATAGACTATAAATTACCAGAAACAACAAAAAAAAATCCTTGTAGATTGAAGTGACTCTTGTCAATACATATCACTTACCCAGCAACCGGAGAGAGCACTCGCAGCACAAACATTGCAAAAAGGCTAAATATTTCCAGAGTGCTCTGGATCCTTTGCCAGCTTTTGTAAGCAGAGTTCAAGAAATGTGAAACTGCTGACTGTCAAAGGGCTGCCTGCTGCCTGTGAATAGTCACCTTTCACAAGAGCAGGAGGGGATGTGGAGGTTGTTTCTACAAGCCTTTAGCTCAGAGCTCCTTGAGGCAGCAGAGGAGGCTCTGCAAGACCTCAGTGCAGGTACCCTCAGCTGTGCAAGACATCAGGTCACCGGGGGATGAAACAGCTTCTGATCAAACAGGATCTGCTTCATTTGCCCACTGTCTCCTGCGTGAACCAAACCATGCTTGCTGGCAGTACAAATACCAGTCTTTTTCTCATCTCCACTGCTGGATGAGTAGAGATTTGCTGGATTTAAGTAAAGCACTTAATCCTCAACAACATTGCCTGTGACCACAGTATACCTTCCACATCAATACTAAGATAAAAGATAATAAACATTTAACTGGTAAATTCATTTAAAATTACAAGCTAGCACAACAAACTCAGGGAAGCTGAACATTTTGGTCAGAGCTGCACATCACCATGATAGCTACAGAAAATGAAATGCTGATGTGCACTTGAATAGCTGGAGGACAAAATAGTTTCTTTGGGAGGTGTTTGAGCCTGTGACTCTTTCAAACTTTACCAAGGAACTAATTTTCCTTCATAGCTACCACAAAATAGGAAAGACCATAAAAGTCCAAAACTGGCCAACTGAGAAGCATCTATTACTCCTGGCCCCTGATTTTAATGGCAGAATGCATGAAAAAGTCTGAAAAGTGCCTTTATGCTGAAATTACCAAATTCAGTACAGTCACATAAACACTAATATGAGCATGTTTATATTTATGAACAGTTTATATTTATGAACGTATTGCTATTGCATTATCTTCCTTGGCTTCTTTGTAAAGCTAAAAGGAAAACAAAATAATAATGGTTTTTGTCTGGGAAGTTTTTCTGATGCTGACTTTATTTATTTGTTTATTGCCAAGAAGAAGCCTAAAGGATGTGTAAAGTATCTGTTGTGACACACAGCACTTTCTTACTAGATCAAATCTAGGTCTCCACAGACAGCAGATAATAGCACAAAAGGGGAAGTGCAGATGAGCTCACACCAGAATTAGAAAAAGAAAGGATTTAAAGCTGAAGGATTTGAGGGAAAACATCCATTATGATACACTTCACATTCACCATTAGGCTGCCCTTGGGAGGGAGAGAATCAGGAAGCTGTAAAACAGGGTTTTAAATGGGCTTCCCGGGACTTGAGGAACCACTAGACCTCCATTAGACAGACTTTTGACAGGTCTCTCTGTTAGCATGTCCTATCTATAAAAACAAAAACAGCTCCAGCTGCCAGACTATTGTTTCTATGGCAGCGTAGATCAAGACCACTCAGAACTCTTCGAAGACTTTGAAACCAAACTATTTTCTAAAAACACAACAAGCCCACGGTACAGATACGGCATTATTCCTAGCTTGGAGCTGGGCAGGGACAGCTGCCGCCTCTCTGCTCCCTGCTTGCTTTCCTGGGGAGCCACCTGAGTATCTGGGGCTCTCAGTACCCAGCAAACGTGTGACTATCCATGAACAAACCAAAAGGTCTGAGCAGCAAGGCAAACATGACAAATCTCAAATAGGTGTTTTCATTCTCCTGGTTTGTAAATCAGTTTTATAATTTTTGGCATGGCAATGTGTCTTGGGTTAACTGACTATGCAGTTATAGAGTAGAAAACTGATCATTCCATTCAATTCTGCTATATTTGAACCCGGTTTTATCAGGTACTTCAGCTTCTATTGTTCTCTTTCTTCTGGGGATTACTCTTTGATTTTTCACAAATCTCTAGAGAACTTTTGCAACAAGATATCTTCCACCATGTCAAGAAATGGATGTTGGAATATTGCTCTGTAAAGTCAAAGAAAAGGGCTGATTTGCAAGTGATTTAAGACTGAGAGCTAGAGAAGCTTTGAGGATGGAATACACTGTTTTACATAAAAAGAGTCCCCTGCTTAGGCTCTCTTGTTGCTTTACCAGATTACAAAGGGTTTTTCCAATGGGCAAAAGCAGAAGGGGTAGATTGAGCTCAGGGAATTGGTTTTAAATACGGCTGTATTCTCTTAATCTCTTGTTTCTGGAAGAAAATCCAGCAGAAGAGAGATAAATCCATCGCAATGAAAATACATGCATTGTACCAGTATTGGTAAACTATATATTTATTTTTGAATGCCCATAGCAAGCTTAATATGAACTGACTGATTTTAATAATGGAAATATTTGCTTTCTTGTTGATCACTTATGTATGGATCTGCATCCTTTCCTTTCCACAAAGGAAACTAAACTCAGGACTGCTGCTTTATCCTCTGCAGGTTTTTAAACAGCAGGTTCTTTGCAACACCCAAGTCAAACAGCCAAATTCAGCCAGGCAAGGCAAAGCTGGATAATGCATCATCTTCCCCAGCGGATCCTACCAGTAACTAATAAATACCTAAAAGCTGCAGCATCTTGGGTCAGAAGCAAAATGTTAATTATTCCAGGTGACCAGTAGGGAGCCCACAGAACTGCATGGAGCAAATACCTACTTCTCCTACGGGTCGCTGGACAAGCTGGAAGGGGGTTGTGTGAGGGAATGGGAATTCAATAGAGTGTTTCCAGGGCAGGGAGGAGCAGGGATGCAGTTAACAGGCTGCCTCCTGGACTCTGAGTCATACAAATCTGAGCTTCAGGAGCATCCTCTGAGTTCAGCAAAAACATTTCAGTGCATTCACAATTCGTCAGGATGGTAACACAGGGTTCAAATAGGGAGATTTGTTTGTGAGTAAATTCTTGTCCCACTACTACAGCTGTGTCTAGGCTGATGCCAGCTGGCACTTGAAGCTGCTTTACTGCCAAAATTTGCTGTCTCCAAAGCAAATGGGAGTGAGCCAGCATCCTGTGGATCTCAACTGTAAGTAGCCATCTAGGACAGAATATAAGATGAGCTTGCAGAAGAAGCTGGCGATCTCCATAGGAACAGTCAGCTCAGAGACACAGGGAGGGCGACAAAGAGAGAGGGAGGTTATCCCTATTGTATAAACTGTTCATTCTTGTCTCCTGACTAATATTTAGGATCAGATTCTCCACTGGGATAAATTAGAGCATCTTTAGCTCTATGTTTGAAAAAATCTTGACATCATTGCATAAACCATTTTATTTGAAATGATAAATCTGTGCTCTGTTTTCTTTGATTTATCATTTAAGAGCCTCCAGGCTATTGTTTTCCAGGCTCTTTCCAACATCAGGCAGGCAAGACACTTAGTCACACTTCATGCAAATGGAGACTGCATGTAGTTCCCCAAGTCTGGGTTACAGGGAATTAAAGAAAAATCTTGAACCCAACACCACAAGGCAAGCAATAAAACCACGAGAGCTAAGTCATGCGCAGCTCTAGCTTGTATCAGTGGAAGAAGTGATTTTGTGCCAGCTGAAGGCCCAGCCCTCCGTCTAAATATTGACTCAGTGTTTGGTCTCATGTACTGAACAGGAGGTTTCATGAGGCATTTCCCAACCCAGTTGAGTTTGGAGAGCCTGAAGGCCTCCACTTCAGCCCGTATGTGATCAAATTTGAGAGCTCTATTTGACACTGCTCCAGAATACAGTCAAAAAATTTCCCAGCTGCTTTAAAATTTGGTTTTTTAAATATGCTTGCTGCAGCGCCAACAACCTAGTAAGTATTCTCCACAAATGCAAGAAAAAAAAAATCCTGCCCCTGTAGTCATACCTAAAGCTGAACAAAATATTTAAGAATCATTTTTCCTCTCAAAAACTAAGTCATATATCTGATTCAGGATATGGAAATCAATCTCTACTGCTATGCCTGAAGTGAAAATTGTATTCCACTCTTCTGAGAGCTTTGTGTTTTATATGGCCAACTAAAGATGTTCTATATGAACTTAGGAAAAAAGGCAAATCACAAGCATTTGAATGTTTATCAAATTCTTCCAAAAGTATGGCAATATTTGTAAGATTTGTATCTTTTGAACATTAAAATGGTAAAAGGATTTTTCTGTAACCAAGGAGAAGGCATCAAATATCATATTCTGCATTAGATGTGTAAGATCAATCTCACTCCATGACTATGAGCATGGCAAAGTAGATATTTTTGCTTCAGAATTTAATTTTTTCAATCCATCTTCATCTCTACAGTCACAAAAAAATCTGAATTTTCTTTGATATATGTTCTCTCTTGAGCCTGATACTCCACTTTCAGCATACCGACTGTGCTGCAAATTTTGGAAAAACCTCCTTATCCTGAATAATTGCCTGTTTTTCTCTGATACTGAGTATGTTGGCCCTGAATTGTTTTTCTGGATTGACCTGTGCTCCTTTACAGGCTCTGTCAGTGATATGTTGCTCCGTCACTGATGTAGATCCCGTTGATGTACCATCCTCTGCTCTCATCATGTTTTGGTAGCTGCTGTAACCAAGGCAAAAGGTCTTAGCTAATTACTTGTTTCCTTAAAGGGTTTTTGGAAGATCATAGAAGACAGGTATGTTATTGTTAGCTGTAATACCACTTGCTCATTCAAAGGCCATCAAAACCTCCTCAGATCAAAGTTCCTTACTGAGAATTCACACTATGCTGTATCCTAATGAGTGCAGACTGGGATCACAAGTCCCCAGGGCTCAGAAAAGAAAATCACCTCTTTTTATCTGTAACCTTTTATTGTTGCTGTTTTCCTTGACTACTTAACTCTGGCCTTAAGTGCTCTTGTGCACCACATTCCAGCCTCCATTTACTAAGGGGTCATCCCACCAAAGGGACAAAAGCTACATTAGCCCCAGGTCTGAGAGCAGCCACGTACACTGGGAATTTTTTTCCAATAGAAAATAAAAATGCTTTTTTTTTTCTACTCCCATTTTCAGTTGGCCACATCTGCCTAGGACAGGGTCCTTTCTGTTCACCCAGCAGTGACAGCAGTGAAAGTGGAGTGTGTCAGTCCCTCATTCACTGCCCAGCTCCTGCACACGGCGTAATGGACATCGCCGGTGGGGACACACTCGGGGAGTGCCTTCGGTGCTGAGGGAAATTGCCTTCACCAAATGGATGGGGAAGAATGTGTGTCATGAAAAGGAGAAGAAAAATTTATCTGTTTTGCAAGGCTATCAAGGATTTCAATAAAGGGCAATAGATGCATCGCCTTTGATTAGCTCATAAACGCCCATATTACCATTCTGGGGAAATGAAGTTCTACTTAACAGACTCTGCTCTTCCTCACAGAGATGGGAGGAATTTATCTCTGATGGCTCTTCACTGAAAGCAAGCCATCATTTATATCCCAAGAAATACTGGGATAATGAAAAGTGCCATACACAGTGCAGATACTTACCCCAGTTTCTCTTTGGAAGCTTATTAATTATCAGAACTTTCTGAGAGGTTTGTAAATCAGGACACAATCTGCTTAAATCATCTATGAATGTGTGATAACACTCATTATTTTCAGAGTTTGGAAAAACAAGTCCATGGGCAATCCCATCACCACAGCAGCAGTCTCTTTTGGTCTCATGAGCATATGAGGATCCCCAGTCTGTAAACATGACACCCTTTCTTGTGTTTCCTATTAAATAATACAAAGCAGCAGTGATCATTTACATAGATTCAGCTAAAGGTCTTTATTTTATGATACCGGTGCCCTTTTAAGGCTCTTACTTGCATTTGTTTTAGGAAAAACACACGAAGGCAACAAATACCTGGAGAAGACCCACAACACAAGAAAAGGCTGAAGTCTGCTTAGGAAAAGGGATCAGACAGGCATAGCCTTTAAAATAAAGAGAATAAAGCTGCAGCCTGTGCCCTCCCACAGCTCCTGCTGCCCACAAGTCCATGTCCAGCCTCCACAGGGGAAGGAGCAGCTTTATAGGGCTCACCACTTTCCATTTTCCACCCAAATCCAGCTGGGGACACGAGGTGCCCCACACGCAGGTGCACAGAGATGCAGTTCATAGATTCTTGATCCAGCTGGAAAGATTACAGTCCAATAATTTCACAGGGAGTTTGGCTGGACACGGCCCAAAGGGCTCATTCACTTAGGGGTAAAAAAAAAAAAGAGCAGGACTGACTTCTGCAACACAAGTATTTACACAGGCAGACCACAGATCCAGTGGTTTTAGCTGCTCAGTCACAGGGAATGACTTGGTAAGGCCAGAACAAAAAAACAACACTTGGGAAGAGCTTAATTTCATTGTCTACAGGTTTCTCTGCTGGGTTCAACCAGCCCTGCCCTCTGCTTGTTTAGGCAGCTTTTCTTAGTAACAAAAGACTTTCACACTCCAGCGTCCATGAGAGATACAATTTTCAGATGCACTGACATGACACAGCCTTGGCACTGGCCTCACTCTGCGCAGACTGAATGTAATTAGGTTCTGGTCACTGGGCTGTGGGCAAACACCAGCTTCCAGTCCTCACATTAATTACTCTTTAGCCAGCACAATGACATCCAAAACCGACACACTTCACACTGGGGAAGGGGGATATTTGGAGGTTAGAAAATTATATTTTGTGATTTTAAGAAAATCTTGTGGTACAGCATTGGGTACGGAATGCATACTCCAAACCCAGGAGTTACAAAAAAAGCACAATTCTCCTTTTTGTACGGTACCAACAAGTGTATAGAGAGTAATTCATCCTATTTCTAGCTTTTTCATATATTCGTCTCTATCCCTATCTCTTCTGCACCACTTCCTGATCTTTGCTAATAAGTGCATTGAGCCATACATGTGGATATATAAATATAGCTTAGATATAAAGACCTTGTGGTTTTCAGTTTTAAGAATATCGAATATCCCTAAAAATAGATGGCAACTGTGTCTAATAGGGAGCATTGTTCTTCATATTTCCTTCCTTGCCTTCATTTTGTGAGTACAGTATAAACAATGATTTTACCATCATAAATAATTCAAGTCATTCCACATGAGATCAGTAATGTCAATTAGACATATTTCTTCCCATCAATGAGAATTTCCTGTTTTCTACTACACTTCTTTGGGAAAAACACTCAGTCTTGATAGATCAGGAACTGAAAACATGTCTTTTCTCATTCATGGTTTTCAGAGTCCACCTCGTACACTGTGAGCTCAGATTCACAGCTTTGTCCTTCTTGAAGTTTGTATCCTCATTTCAAAGTGCCCTCCGGCAATTCATGCAGGGCTGGACAACCTACGGTACTTGTTAAGAAAGCACCATAATGCAAGATCACTGGGCCCCCAAGTGACACATGTCCTCACGTCACTGGCCCTGGAAAATATGTAATCCATATTAAATAAAGCCCTGAGCCATTTGAAATAATATTTGCTCTGTTTTAAAAGGTCATTAGAAGGTGAGCAAAGGTTGAGGGAGAACTTTTTACAATGGATAAGAATAACACAGCACAGATGTAACATTTCTGGTGGATGATCCACCAGGTCTTTGCAAACATTAATTAAGCCTCACATTTTCCATATGAGATAGGTAAACACTGTGTCTCCTTTGCTCTCAGATCTGTATAACAAGGCCAATAAAAGACTTGTGACTCATAGGACATCAGAAGAGCCAAGAGCAAAATTAAAAAAGACCTAGCAGCCAGCCCACATTCTAGCAGAGTGAATGAATTCAGTCAGTGATGGGATCCTGTGCTCTGCTCCTGCAGGGTCAGGTCCCGTTTCCTTCGCCAACTACAGCAGAGTCCTGGATGTACTTGACTTCCAGTTTTGCATAACTATAAATAATCTGCTACCTCTCATTCTTTCAGAGTCCAGTCATTTGTAATTTCCAATGAGACTTCTTTCCTCCTCCTCCTCTACTGCACTGCTTTGATGCTTAAGCCCTCGGTTCTTTTCTTTGCAGCATGGTATTATGAGATACCTCTGTAGAAAGGGAAGCTGTGAACCAAATGATGAACGTGTTCAGTGTAGAGTCCACAGCTGTGAGAAATTGAATGTTAACAAAAACCAGCAGGAAAGTGTTTAAATTCTCCCTTCTGTCCTCAGACCTGGATAGCAGCAGGGTGTAAGTGGTTCACGGACATTGTGTCTCTCATCTTCACCATGGGATGAAATTCACTTAAACACCACAGTCATATCTCACAGCTTTGGTCTCCATTCCCACCTATTTTTGGTTCTGAGATATATCCAACAGAAACTGGACCTGATAATAAGTAATAAAGCACACTTGTGCTAACTTTCAAACACAGCTGTGCACCTGTAGACTCTAAGTGCTGCACCAGGCAGGTGGACTCACAGATGAATACATAGGCTCAAGATGAAAACATAAACAAAAGAAGAATCAAGTTCATAAATTGTTGCTCCAAATTTTCTATGCTGTTGGACTTCATGTATTATATAAAACAGATAAACAATTTTCTCTTTCTATAGTTGGTCAAAGATGTTCAGAACCCTGTCCTTGCAGGCAGTTTTGAAATGAATGCACTTGCAAGTTGCTTAGGATGAAAGTTTCAACTAAAAAGTGCAGGTTCATAATCAGAATCAGTGTAAGGGTAAAATTGCATATCCAATTACATAATCTGAGGCCACATTTGCCTAAGTTATTGAGAAAAATGTATTTTATTATTTTTAACATTTTGGGCCAACAGTTGTGCAGGAATTAACTCCACTTTGTTCTCTTTCAAACACTAACAAAACAATTGTTGGAAAATTTTTAACTGTGGCATTTGTCCCTGATGCAAACACATATATATTTGTCAGGTCTGAAATTAGATTCATTGTGATGGTATTCAAAAGAATCAAATTGATGGTGGGAAATGTTGATGAAATTGATATTAATCCTTCACCTGCTTATCAGGGCACAATGAGCTCTAGAAGCACCACCGCCTTATTCTCACAAAAGATGCATTAAAATTATCAGTATTTGCATCATTTTTTGAAATACTAATATTGAAATATTAATATCTACATTTCATCATGGAGTGCCCATTTGATTCTACACAAATTCAGTGTGCACTGCTGAGGGCAAAAAAGGGTCAAGTCATGTCTTGATCTGTGCATGAAAGTCCTGCATCATAAATGAGATGAAGAAGGAAGCACCACATTTAGACAGGTGATCCAGCAGAATAAGTCTTTTGAGTTGGAACCACACAGTTAATTCCACTGCATCAATATTTCAAATGTATCAAGTTCAGGGGAAAATACACTTGCCAAAAACAACAGTTTGGCTTAAAATCAAAACCTGTAACCTGCAATGTGTTAAGTGCCAATGTTCTTGGAATGCTTCCTGTTTTTACAAATACAACTTGCAGTTAAATGCTATCATGTAACCAGGATAAGAAGACATTTTAAAAATAAAGGTATAAAATGCACCGTACCCGATGGATTGTGGCTTAAGAACATAAATAAATGTAGAGTCCAGCCATTACTCATAAAATATCTGAATGAATGACCTAAACAAAGGAATGGTTTGTATGTGATTATAAATATGCTGGTAGAAAATTTAAAAGTTCACAGGTTTCTTTCAGACTGACAGCATTGGAAATCCTGAACTGTACCAGACCAAACAGCTTTCAGTTTATTCAGACCTAAATGTTCTGAGACCTGAAGAGGTGTCTTGAAGTAAAGCGCTTGCCAAGCCTAACTTGCTTTTTTGGTTGAATATTCACTGAATATTACATTTTACTGAGGTTTTTCTTGCAGTGATGAGACAGTGCATCACAGCTGCCTACCACTGTCAGCACCTCATTTCTCCAGACAGCGAGGCCAGAAATTCATTTCAACAGCCTGTGATACAATAATAGGAAGCATGACACCCAGCGTGCTGGAGACATCCCATGCTTGGGAACCCAAGTGTGGTTTGGACAAAAATTATCAGCTGAGGAGATGCCACTGGAAGTGCCAATTTGAGTGAGCCTGAGATAAGTGATTCTTCAATGGGTCTCTCTCTCCCTTTGTGTTGGAGCTTCCTCACTTTGCACAGAATACTTAATTAGCCAGAAAGATTTTCTTGTTCTGTAGTGGGAGATTTAGATTCCTACTCCTGTACCAGTGGACAGTCAATTATTTATACAAAGTAGAAGAGAGTCAACAGAAGGGACTGTGAATGCCCCATGCAACATAATGACCTATTGCTTGGAGGCTGCAATGCTCTCGAGGCAAAGGAGAGAACTGAACCTCATAAAAGCAGGACAAAATAACCTCCTTCTTCCTCCATAATAGAGGTCTTTTGCTGTTTTGCTTTTTTTTTTTTTTCCCCCTGAAATGAGAAGGAAAATTTGACCCAAATTCACAAGCAGTTTCCAGGCAACTGAACTTTGCCAGAACATGTAAGGAAGCTCTGAGATGCTACGTGCCATCCTGCTGGAAAAACTTAATGGACTGCAGTTGTACCAAAAGGCAAAGGAACAACAGCCAGCGACTTCTGACAGGCAGGGAGGAGAGTTTCCTGTCACTGAGGAAACACTAATTATTTATCACCAGGGTGTACTTTCATCTCCAAAGGATGATGAACCAGATCTTGAAAGTGATGGGAATCCTTCCCCCTCCCCATCATCTAGAATCTTGTTTCCATTTCTGTTGGATGAAATTATTATGTATCCCTTTTGCTAGGATTTTGATTTAGGAGATCCACTTACTGATGCTGTGCAAAATGTGGATTTGGGGCAGGAGAATAAGCAGGGATTTCAGAATAGGAGTCACCTTAACCTTTTTTTTTCAGACGTGGTGCAGTAAAGATGTATTTTAAAGTCTTTTGAAGGAGAGTGGTGTCTTTTGGCTACTGATGACACATTTTGCTGAAGTGTGAGGAAGACCTAGGCGATAGTACAAATGTCTTTCAACACCTCTCCAAGCAGAGTGGGGAGTGGAGTTTTACACTTGGTCAGAAGGCCAAGTGCACTCTTCAGAAGAGGCTTGAGAGGTAAATCTCCTAAAATGCATTGAGAGAAAGGTGAGGTAAGGAAGGACCACAAAGTAGGGGATGATATGACAAGTGAGCAAACAGGACAATGAGTCTCTTCCTTCAACTGACCTAAAATAGTGGGGTTTACTTCTAACCTGCTTAGCAGATTCTATGGTCCTATGGTAATACATTACTGAAGAAAAACCAAATTGACCTCCACTGCACACTCTGACCAGCTTAGAGAAAACTGTTCCAGTCAAGTTCACACAATTCAGTCTCTCATATCGAGTGACCACCATCATACAAGCCCAGCCATCATAGCAGGTCCTCAGGACTTCCAGTGAGATGGATCCTGTTGGAGGGGAGGCTCTCAAGAGTGCTGACAAGTTAATGCTGAGATTGTTTTCTGGAGATAAGCCTTCAAGCCTTGCAGTTCTACCACAAGGTTCAATGTCACAGCAGAAGGTAAAAGCCCAGAATCTTTCAATATCTTAAAATTTAATGAGTTTACTTAGTAAAAGACTTCTATCCATTTCTAGTTCTGCATAAAGCCATATTAATTAGCCCTTGAGATAATGGTATGCCAAATATTACTAGTAGTCTTTTTCATATTCTTCCTAGATGGATGTGAATGCAGACAGAAATACTTAAGAGGATAATTGCACCCCAGGTCTTTGTTCACTGAAGAAAGCCCCTGCTTGAGCTTCTGCTTCCTTCTTGCACTGAGAAACCCAACAGAGCAGCTCATTGCAGAACTGGGTAGAACCATAAATAATCTGTGCTATTTATTTTGTTTGCCTCACTGTGGTTTTAGTTACTGCTAGTCGTTCACTCCCCAAACTTTATTCTTTTTCTTGAAGAAACAAACGTCTAGAGAGATGCTGTAATCAGTGCTTATCCACTGGGCAATGTGTACACAGACAAGATATTTTAATAACTCTGGTAACCTATCATGCTATTCCAATCATAAATGAAATCAAAAGGGGAAAAACTAGAGAAATGTATAAGCTGATCAAAGTCAGGCAAAAGAATTATCCTTTCTCACGTTTTCCTATAAATACAGAATATATTGTACAATAAAATAAAAATTTAAATAGTTATATAGTGATTTAAATAAAAACACTTCAGAAAAAAAGTATTTCCTCCAAATTTTTGGCATTGTTTGTTTTTTTTATTTTGTGGATTGAATTATCATATTCTACATTAATATATGTAGGCATCCATTTTCAATTTAGTTCTGCTACTGACACTGGTAAAATGCACCACTGTTAAGATGAATATTGTCTAACACTCCGTCAGTTTTGCACTTTTATTGCCTCCTACCATTCAGCATGGAGGGCACAGGAGAGGAGGAGATCTCTTTCTTCAATTAAATATACAGCTATTTATTTCTTCTGCAGTCAGTATTTTCTTTGTGGTGTCTCAGATAAAGATGTGGGAAACAGTTTGTGTCCAGATTTGCAAGGCAAAACAAAGCCCAGTGTGACTACTGCCGAGTCTTACATTCTTCTCTGTGTCACAGTGAGTGAACTTAATTACGGTTCATTAACCCCAAATCCATGTACCCAACAGTGTGGTATCAAATCATCTCTCATAACTTCAGCATGATGTTCTTAAATCAATATGGACTTTTTTTATATCAGCATACCCTATAGTCCTTGCATTTTTCATGATATTTATAAATGGAAACATGGCACATTATAATTAATGATTTCAGAAGCTAGTTTTGAAGAGAAATAAATTGGGATTATCAAATCTCTTCCCTGAGGACAGAGACAGTCTGATTAAGAGCTTCCAAAAGTTTCTGTTCAATATCTTTTGCAGAAAATGCCCCTGCTGTGCCTGCCCTCTGGTTATTAGTTTCACCTGTAAACAGTTCACTGCCACTGCTGACTTCACTAAACATCTTCTTTGTACTTCAATCTGCATTTTATGTGAACTCTGGAGCTATTAGCCACTAATATCAACAGCATTGCACAGTCTAGGAACATTTATTGGTCCCCTGCTTAGTTTAATGTTTCTGCCTTAGTACCGTAATATTATTAATAGTCACAAAGTACAATAAAAGAAAATTAAGTGTTTATTTTGTTTAGGCTTTCGCCACTTTACCTACAGGCTTTTTCCATTACATTTGCACATAAATGAGCATACACAACATTTTTTAGTGCATCTAAAAATCAGGGTTTAACTCCCCTAATCATATTCTATTTTCAGTCATCTTTCAGGCCACTCTATTTGTTATTGCAAGTGCAAGTATATTATGGTAAATTTATATATATATTTTACAGAAATGTATTGCACGCATTTGGTAGCTATTCATCTTGCTAATAGACTTCATTTGCATACTTTTCTTTCTTTTAAAACAAATATCTTGAAAAAAAACATTTTGTCTTCAGTAGAAGCATGACTTAGTCTGCAGAACATGGTCGCATCACATGCATTCCAAAATAGCCTGTTTGCTGCTTGTGGTGCTGCTTCATTGTTCCCCTCAGTTTCATAGTTATATAACCAAAATTGAGGTTTTAATGCCTATTAAGATCAGCATTGATTCAGACATATTTCAAACTGATGTTCATGTGGTCCAGAGACAGTTGCCTTCAAACAGACAATGGAATTCTGAAGCGTCCACTTTCCTGAGGAATATTGGCCTCCACAGACAATGTGCTGGTAAAAAATGATCCAAGTCATATCTGGCCACAAGAATAAACACGAAAGTGCTTCCCATGGACATACACAATTATGCATGAGAATAGCATTAACCGCATTCTTTCCAGAGACCAGCTCAAGTACATATTCCTATTAAAGAAACTAGAGGGTGGATAAAATTAAAGATTACACGGTTAACGGGTATGTAAAACTGCAGCTGCAAAAAGCCTCCTTCTGTATGGGGCAGGCTTTGTGCAGCGCCGTGGTGGGCACAGCCCGGGCTGCTCCTCTCCCACCGCGCGGCAGAGGCTGCCACTGACTGCACAGCCAGTCCCAGAGGTACCGGTGGGGAAACAGGATACACAACAACACTTTCTTGGGTTCCAATCTAACCAGGCCCATAATCTCCTTAGTAGAGAGGTGTTAGTCCTTCTCCCTGTCTAGACAATTTAGCTCCCCAAGTGTCCCAGCCAGTTCTGCAGAGCTTGCACAGCCCTGTGCAATGGCAGCGTGAATTACCTCAGCCACAGGCGATTTGGTTGTGAAAGCGCAGGTCTAGGAAAGCCTGAAGGGCCCAGATTTCCCAAATGGTCCTTGGAGAGGCCTTCTGCCAGCCTGGCACCAGTATCTGGTATTGTTGGACTCTCATGTCAAATTCAACTCCCTGTGATTAAAGCTTAACACTTCTAAATGGCTTAATGAAAGACAGTCGGTGGCTTATATTTTTTCTGTCTCTGATTTTTCCAGTACTCAGAGTTAGATTATATGACAGGAGTCCTTGCACCATAGGAAAAGTATTCGGTTCTCTATTCTTTCACTATGAATCCAGATTAAAAGCTCCAAATTCCTGCTCCCTCCAGACTGAAAAGTGATTCTTTGAAATGTATGCATTTGTTGGGCTATATTCATTTGTACACATAACTAATTATAAAGTAATTAGTATTATCTCAATACATCTAAACAGGCAAGCGAGGGAAGACAGAACCATTTATTATAGTGACAAAGGGAATCAGCATTTTCTTATCCTAAAAATGCAAGTTATCTTGTTTTCTTGTACATCGGTGTAATTAATCACTGTGTTTAGCATTCATAGATAATAACACCCAGTATCTGCTTTGATGAGATACAAACAAGCATATTATGAATCACTTCACATACAGACCATCCTAATTGCTAAAATTACTGTCTTCATGTCTGCTGCTCCTGTAGCAGCAGCTAACTCAATGAAACGCCTCAAACACCACACCAGTTTAGCTGCTGAGCTAATATGGAGTCTGTCATTCTTATTATGAAGCCGTATTCTGCCTTTATTTACAATTGCATCAAGCCAGAGGAGTCCAGAGGTGATCACTGGGTGATGCAGGGCATAAACAAGGGCATAATAAGTCTTTCTATAGTGGATGACTGAGGGAGTGAAAAACTGTCAAATTAATTAATCCCACCTAAATAAACCTTGTAAGTGAATGGAGAACAAAGTGAAACCTTACTTGTGTCTTTAACTGAGTAATAAAATAAAATTAAAAACTAAAAGTAAAATAAAATTAAAAACTAAAAGTACTCTTATCAGTTAATTGAGATTGTCCTCAATTATATAAATACAACTGACTAACCTTAAGGGCTTTTCATTAACCAGGTTCATCAATTCCAATCATCTGACACTCAAACACTCCAATGGCAATGCCAATGTAATTACAAGTTGCCAATTCTGCTGACAAGGTTCTCAGGTTACAAATACAGTTATCAATGCAGGATAAGTAATCTTCTACCACACCAATTTCACTTTCCTGTCCCATTAAGGCATAATCGGTGACAGGTTTTATTAATGAAATCAATCTTCAAATATGCACTCCGTCATTATTTTTGGTTCAGAACCGGAAGCAGCCACTGGTTCCTAATCCTATGTGATATTTTATCACAATTAATAAACACAATTGGAGTTATGGTACAGTTAATCTTCATCTTTAATCAAAATAATTAAAGTTTAATCTTCTAAGGGTAATTTGTTTGACCCCATCCTACCAAACACATTCTGCTCTGTGGATTGTGACTGAGGGCAGAAGGACAGTCAGGGTGTAAGGAACCAATCCAGCACTTGCTTTAGAGCACCCTTCATATTGCACTAACATCCGTGTGCAAGGCATAAAGACGGCTCCTCATTACAAGATTACTTTTCGGTTAAATAATATATTTGCTGCCTGCAAAATGTGCATAAATTCATGTAAAAAGAATACAATATTATCTATTAGAGTAACTGAAAAGCATTCTACAAGTTACTATGTACTTGCAGAAATCCAAGCAATGGCCAAACTTTACACGCTGGAAAAGTTTCATTGACTTCCATCAGGCTAATCCCAAGAGTACAATTACCTTCTAGTTCAAATTCTCTTCCATAATTGCTACAGGATACTTAGGAATAAGTTTTCAAGAAGATATAACCCCATTCTTCCTTATTTTCAGCATTGTTTATCTTTTTTTTCAATAGATCAAGATGAAAAGAATCTGAAAAAAATCTTACACCATTTGATAAAAACACCTTAGAGCAATGAGATTTTTGACAAGGCACAGTTTGAGTTTCAAGAATGAGAAAAGGAAAGAACAGCCAAACTGGGTCAGATCAAGGGCTCTGAAACTGGCCGGCAGAAGTTGGCAAAGTGAAAATATTAAGAGGATTGCAAGCATATTGTCGTACCTTCATAGGACACTTTCAGACAGTTCTAGTCTCAATTTCTACTCTAATAATTCCTAAATTCAATTTTCTTTCTAGAGTGCTACTGAATATTGAGCTGACATTTTCATTAAACTATCTATAGTAACTACAATGCCTCATCCGTGAACAGTAGTGCTGAGTTCCCATCTGAATATATTTAACATATTGAACACTTATCTCATGACCAGCCCCTACAGCAATCATAATTTTAAAATTAATTTTAAAAATTAAAATACGGTTATGAAATATAGCTGAGCAATAAATACATCCAATGATCTCTTAGTTCCTTTCAGACATTCAAAAGCAAAAAGAAAGATATTATAAGAATTCTGAGGATTTGGTTTTGATTTCTGAAGCTGTTGGCTTTTTTCCACCAAAATCACAGAATGGGCATTAGAACAATTAACTCATGGGTGATCCCTGGCTTTTTGGCTGTATGTCATAATTATTGCTCATGAGCCACTGACATTGCGGGTTGTTGTCTCCCTGCTCTGCTTGCAGAATTCCTTTTGATGGAATTGTCAGATTGTGCCCTTATTTAAAGAAAGGATCATAATACTAATTTACTTATATCTTGTAAGACTTGCTAAGCAAACTCACAGTGAAAATTTACATCAGCATTTGAGCTTACCAAGAGTAAACATATAGCTGAAAGCAAGCAAGGGTTTGGGTTTTTTTTATTTTCACATATAAATTACTCTAGTAACTACACAGGCATCTAAAAATAATGGTTTGGAGCTGTATCAGCTCAAGTCTTAGCTTACAATGAATTACTTTGTGTATTCTTTGACCTAGTGCCAATCCTGCTCAGAATATCTGTAAAACTATGCTGGAGTCAGTAAAGTCTTGAACTTCCAGGCTAAAGCACATACTTGTCTATATACTGCAAACAGGCTGCTGATGTCACTGAGAAAAGGCACAAGGACTAAAAAGTGAAATACAGATAAGAGTTTGTAGGAGAAGAGTCTAGAGGAGCTGCTTTCAAGTTGTAGATTTTTGGTATTTGTTATAAAGGTACAATCCCATATGCATTTCAAGAACATTTGACACTTTGTAAACCACAATGCTCAGAAATAAAGTGTAGAAGCTACACTCAGCATGAGTTCATGGGACAAGTGCATGGCAAATTCAAGAATGCAAGCCTGCTCTCAAAATACTGACTCGCTTTTTCTCCACACATCCACCAATTTGATGTACATGTGAAAAACCCCTAGAGAGCCATTTTATCTCTTTGAAGTTTCATCCTTCTCAGTTGGGCTGTGAGAAAATGCACAGTGGCAGTGCCAGGTACTGAATTTGTCAGCACTGGAAAGGAAATCAGAGGCAATTAGAGAGCAATATTGGTTAAAATTCTCTCAATTCTTAGAACCACTTCTTCCCACAACTCATATTTAAGGACAAACTCTGGAAACTCTGTTCAATTCTCACTCAACTTAACAGACACTCACTCTCTGAAGTGCCTGGGAATTGTTTTTGAAAGAGGTTCAACAACAATGTCAACTTTTGGCCCAAATTCAGCTGGAAACAAGCCACAAACTATCCACAGATGGCCCTTAGGATACGCTTCCAAAGACCTTGACAAACTTAAAATTAAATTTTAATTATGTCTGTTCAGCTTGATTTATAATTATTGTCAATATCTGTGGTTTGAAATAACACGTTTTACAACATGATCAGTTAGAACAAATATTTTCCTAATGACTAAAGGGAGGAAGAGTCTGCGTTGAGTCCAAGAATTATATTATCAATCTTATTTATTATTTTTTTAAACCATAACACAAAAACATTTAGGAGACACTGATCTGAAATTGGGGTGAAAGGCTGAAGAATTGTATGTTTTCCTGGTTTTACAGCAGTCAGATTTAGAAGTCTATTCCTACAGACACGAGACCAGCTGAGGCCCCAGGAGTTCACACAGATAATAAATTGTATTTGATATGCTCACAAATTTTGAAGAGTCCATAGAACCATAAAAATTTTACTGGCCAATTACTTTTTTTCTAATAATTATGATGTGCCAAGAATTTTTAATTTATACATTTGGACTAAGACTGTTGTAATGTTCTTCATAAGTAAATCCACAACAATTTTATACCACACTAAAATATTCAGCTCTTTTCTTCCTTGTCGACTTGCACAGGAAAGTTCACTTGCAAAAGTGGACTTTCAAGTTTATCTGGTTTTGGGCAATATCTCTGAAATAAACTGCCATAACTTAAAAGATACCAGGCAGAAAAACAAACTCTCTTCCTCAACTGGTGTCAGTGTTTCTTGCCTTCAAGCAATGGCCACTATCAGAACCACAGGCTCAAGCTGTGGCTGTGCCAGGAATTTGCTAAATCAATACTTCAAGCTGCTCAGAAATCATCTGCTTTCCTGCTTTGAATCTATTTACAAAGAAATTATTGAATACGG
Organism: Atrichornis clamosus; assembly: GCA_013400975.1. NCBI lineage: Eukaryota > Metazoa > Chordata > Aves > Passeriformes > Menuridae > Atrichornis > Atrichornis clamosus. Next base: position 83,415 of record WBMZ01006781.1, read on the forward strand.
TTTTAAACAAGAGGAGTAAAAGGGTAGATTAAAAGAGCAGCTCAATTCATGTGAAATAAGAACTGCCAAGCTAGAGTGAGAAATAGATCCCAATAATGCCAGCAGAGGAGCATTTAGAGGTCATAAACCACAGAAATACTGCAGCTACTGTCCCTGTCATGAGTGAATGGCTCACCAGAAACAAATCCCATCACTTGCAACTATTGTATTGGCAGCTTAGTGTAAGAGATGATGCACATATCCTCAGTGATTTCTTTTCCCCCTGTACAAAATGAACAAAACTAACACATATTTCCATTTTGATTTTTTACAACTTGACTGAAATTGCATCTGCCATGGGTCTGTGAATTCCTGGCCATTGCTTGATTCATTCTTACCAGCAGTCACTTCAGAAGAAAAGATATTATAAGCTTTACAATTTTATTTTCTTTTTAAAGGTAACCTTCCGTAACAACTCCTCCTTAATATGCTATTTGTTTTTCGTAACTCCAATTGAATGAAACATTTTACTTCATACCTCAAATCTTGCCTAATTTACAACATTCATCCATTTGAGCTATAAATTTGTTGCCTTTCTTTTAAATAACTAATGTGTGTAAACCCCTGAAACTCATGTACAGTGGAATGAAAGAGAGGACTTTGCAGCTTTTCTGCATTCTACCCTTCCTAAACCAAAAGGTTTCATCACACACGTCCTTCACTTGTTGACAAACCCTGCACATCATCTGGAAGTCCGTGTATTAGACCTATTGATTATCTCACACCCTGCCCTAAAGCAAAATGTCTCCTTCAAGAATTACAGAACGTTATTCTATAACAATATTTTCCCTCTCCTCTCACCCACACAGGAGAAACATGAGAAGGTGATGAAAACCTTGGTGGGAGTTCACTGAAAGCCACAGGAGATGAAGTCTGTGGCTCAGCTCAGCTCCAGACTCCTCACTGAGGTCTGATTCTGCACCTCTGGAGGTAATGCAGCTTTAGGAGGTTTTTTGACAGCCTCCTCTCAAGTTAGAACACCAGTTACTGTCCATTTTAGGCAGCACTGGCAGCTGTGATGGGCTGCATGGGGGTCCCAACTCTGCACAGACCCTGTCCCCCCAGAGAGCAGGAAGGAATTACATCTAAGATCACTAAATCTGAGCACAGACTCTCCTACAGTCTCACAAGCCATGAAGATCCTCCTGGTTTCCAGCCTGCAAGACAAATCAATGCTTAGGAGCCTGAGCAGGCAAGACTTAACCAGTAATTCAAGGAAACAGAAAATGTTGCTCCAGAGGAAGAAATCTTTTAGAGTAAAAGTATAAAAATGCTATTGAATATTGTAGTTCCACTGAGAATTTAGGGGAAAGGGATCAGTGAGGTTTTAGAGGACTGTGGGCAGGGGGAGGCACACTCAGTTTGTGTTCCCTTCCCTGTGTGATCTTAGGATAGGAGACGAAAGCAGGGCATTTGGTATTGCATTTTCTAGATCTGGGACAATGCCATGAAACCAGCACATCACCCATAATTACAGGGAAGCTTTGTGAGAATTATCTTTTAAAGTAACAGGTTCCTACAGAATTGTGTCTTTGAAAGTATGTTCTCACGGTCCAAGGTTTATTAATTTAACAGTCAGTTTAATCTTTTGTAAAAATGATACTGCAGATGCTACTATTTTAATAAAAATAACATTTTACATGAAGCAAATCCCACAGGAGAATACCCAGCAGAAAGTTTGCATTCCTTTGATAGAATTATGAAATTGTAGTATTGATTGAAATAAAACCTAAGAGATAAAAGTTTTTTGCAAAAAAAATTCACCTTCTTACCAAAAAGACAATTATACAATATAGACTTTAAATCTTCAACTGCTTGACATCTTCCAAGCAAAGATGGTGTTGTAATAGAGCAATACTCTCAGGATTTGTATCCAGAGTTGAAAATAAATTATAAAAAAACTAAGGGTTTCTCAGAAGCAAGATAATTTGAATTTTTTTAAACTACAAGTCAAAAGCATCTTTCCAATCAAATCATTACTCCTCATCCATAAGCAATAATGAGCTTTTTCCAAAATAATTTCCTAGTGAAACAGAAAGAGGTAGGTTTGATGTATTCCATATTACTTCTTTCCATTCTGTACCAGAAACCAAAAAATGATAAAACTTGTATCAGATACAGAACAGGTCACAGCACAGCTGCCTTCTTCAGACACGTGGAAAGCACCTTCAGTGAAGAACCTGGGCCAAAGCAAGGAATGGCATCCCCTGACAGGGTTTGCAGAATCTTTCAATAGAATGGGGTAAAAAAATAAGATCTAAACCAAACTGAGTCTAAAAGAGAAAGGAATGACTCTGGATCGTTCAAATGAAGGTGAGTCAACGTGATGTGTGCTGTGTTAATACCATATTTATTAATACAGAGCTGAAATGCCACAGAAGTTGAGGTTCCAGGGAGAGCTTCCCCCTCACACACAGCATCCTTGCTCCACACATTTCCTTTTCTTTGAGGGAATGCCCCACTATGGGACACTTAGCTACAGATTAGAACCTTACGGGTGTTGATACACCCCATTGGAAAGCCTTCAACTCAATGTAAGGGCTTCTGTGGGTTTTTTTGGGCACTGATTTATCAATCAAGGAACAAGTCAACATCATGGCTCCTGCCTTAAGCCTGTGAACCCCTCAGACAACTTCTTATCCCAGAGACTGGCAGTGTGTCATTCCAACAGCACGGACACAGCACACACAGCACGAACAAGACTTCTCTTGGCCTTGAAGTATCCAGCCCAGATTTAAATTCCCAGGCTATTGGCCTGGCATCAGGCTGTCAGCTGCACCGCCTCCGATGCCAGCCTATGTTCTTCTGCTACACCAGTGCCTTCTGTTCCCAAGCAATGGACATTGTGTCTTTGCAGGAGTTACAAATCATTAGATGCAAAAGGACCTTCAAGGAGGCAGGAAATCATGAAAAAGGAAAAAATATACTAGATCGGTTTAAGTTCAATTCAAAAACAATCTCTCTCAATTAGACTCTTTGCTTTTTTCAGTGGATTTACATCCTTTAAATATATCAAATGCAGATGCAGACATTTTCAGGACAAATAGGAAGTGATCTAAGTAATGTTGAATTAGTTTTTAAAGGTCTGTTAAATATACTGGACAGGTCAAGATAAGTACATTATTCCACATGCTCTTCAAGGGCCTCAGTAAGAACCTCTCATTACTCTTATATGTGCTTTGCTCCTCTCTCTCACACAACTACATGGATAAGTTCCACAAGCACCTGGGGCAAACATAACTGGGAGAGAGAAGGATTCAGGGAACAGTATCTCAGTTCCTGGCATCCCCTTCGCTGTGAGCTGAATCCCACTTGAGAAAACAGGATTATATCATGCCAAAATGGCTTTTGTGAGACCCAGCAGCTCTTCACTTGCTGTTCTAGCCTGCACAAATACAAAAGGTAGCACACCCAGACACAGATGGGGACTGTAGCTAGAAAAGGACAGTGACAACTGAAGCTATATTTCAGTCCCAGAGAAACCAAGATTTCCCTTGGTTTCCCTTTCTCTCATCATTTATCTCTTCCATTCTTGCAGCTAAAAGTGGGAAACCCATAAGAATGGGGGAACCCAGCATCCACAGAGGTACATTCCCATGGTCTTGGGATGCCATCCCTACAAGAGCACAAAGATTTTAAAACACAAGAGAATTTTCCATTCTGCCTTTTCTAAGACCTTTTACTGCACACTATAACACACGGTGCATGGAGGGCACCACAAGTGACACTGGTGTGGATTTTTCTCAGCATGTGGAGAACCACACTTCTACCACACACAGGAATAGATCTGTAGAGGAGCTCCACATGCACTTTCATTTAATTTTCATTTCACCCTTAGATATTACTATTGAAGCATTACCAGTCTAACAAAAGCTTTTTGAGCAATGCTATCTCTTCAAATGATACAATGTCAAGGCTTTTGTGTCAAAAAAAAAAAATTCCTTTGCCACTTTCATGCATACCTTGTGTGTATGCAAGACCTTTAACCAAAATATATGTCTCTGCTTTCTCAGAGTGATTTCTTCTTTAGTCAACACTACATGCACTGACTGCTGAGTAGAGGATAATCTAAAAAAATTTAACTTCAACTTTCAGTTTTCCTAACTTATACAATCACTACAGTCATGTCTCACTTGATATCAGTTGACTATAAATGGTTTTGCTTACCTAGAGGGCAAACAAAATGGAACAGGAGACAGAATATAGCATTTCAAAAGAAATATTATAGCCATTAGTTCCACAAACACACTGTACCTAACTCAGAACGAAATTCTGCCCTCAAAAAACTACGTGTCATTTATAATTATGTGTATGTGTGTACATACAGAAAGTGAAGGAGACAGAATGAGAGAGGATAGTCTACTCCCTGAATTTTATAAAGAAATGCCTGCCTAAGGTGTCTGAATGTTGTGGAGATCTATTATATTATTATCTTTGTTTAACAAGACTTAGAGTGTATTGCAAATGGAGTTCACCAGCAAAATGAATTAATTATTTTACAGAAACAGTTTGGGTTATTTCTGCACTGACTTTTAATTTTAATTCAGAATGCTTCTACCAGCTCTTGCTGTCAACATTGGTTAAAATTAAACAGGCAGGCAGGAGATCGGGAACAATTTTAGCATACTTTATATGATAAAAAATGTATAACTTCAAAATAGCTAATAGAAATTTGGCACAATATTCATACATTGCAATTTCATTTGATTATGATTCACAAATCCTTGTGGGTTAAGTGTTACTATATCTGGGATATGGAAAGTCTGGCTGGAACAAGCTCCTAGCCCATGTTTCTGTGCTGCCCTCACTCATGCCCTATAGCTCCTCTTTGAAGAAATTTCCTATTTCAGCATGTGTTCGCACCATTTATGCCACTTCTCCAAGAAAAAGGTGATTTCCGCAGGATATGTCAATGGCACAATCCAAGATATCCCACAGTGGATGTAAACACTGCAAATAGAGTTTGACAAGAAATGTCTCAGCATGCATTTCTGAATTTTCCTATGCTGAACTGGGAAATTCCAGAGACCTTTGCAAATAAAAATCTGATACATTTTAGCAAGAAAAGTAATATTTTGCAATCTGGTATTTTATATCTTAAGAGAAAGTTAGAGAATTATATTCTCTTATCCTACTGGATACAAAACAAAGTGATAAAGACATTGATCTTAGACTCATCATGTGGTCTGCACTTGTTGGGACAATTCTCAGAAAGTTTCCCAGGTCTTCTCTGGAATACTTCTCTCTCTTGGAAAATCCATACTTAAAAATCCAACTGTGGTTTTTTCTCATCTTCCCTTCTTGAGTTTTGGCCCTAATGTGAATAACATGATACAAGTTGACATGTTTCAAACTTTTCTTCTTCCTATTTCCTTTTTTCTTTTATTCATACCAGACCACCTTGGTCTTTTATAGATCAGTTTGAAAATTCCATTGGGGTTCTAAAAGCAAAAACAAAGCAATACATGGCAAAGATAAAACAAATAGCTCTAAAAATGGCTGGAGGATCAGCACAGTGCTGATAGGGTGGTGAATCAAAAGACACACATTCTTTAAGGTTTCATTGTGACAGTCCTGCATTGAAGGCATGAGAAAACTCAGATGAGTCACACTGTGTTATAACATTTATCATAAAGCAATGCTATTAATGCAAGCAGACAAGACAAGTCACAATCTGATGCATTAGTCCAGAGAGAACAGGAACAGATAGATTTTCTATAAACCAGCTTAACCCAAAATAAACATAAAAGCATCTTTGTTCTTTGAAACGGCCCTCTCATTCATACTATTCATATTATTTTTTAGAAAGACTTGGTTTTAAATTAGTGTTTTGAGTACAGCATATTCCTCCAGCCAAAGCTCAAAGGAATTTTAAAGTTGGTACATTTCTATTAAAAGTACAGCAGCTCTTCCCTCCATCCCAAAAGTCATGGAGAGGAGAGGAGCTCAAGGCAATTGGCTGCTGCATCAGATGGCGAAACAATTCTGCCTGGGTTCTTCCCTGAACTGCCCAGCTTCCCTTCACACAGCTTCCCTTGCTGCCTTTCCTACACTGCTTCCAGCTATTCTGCACAGTCCTTCCACTGGGGATGATGGAAGTTTGTCCATATGTCAAACTGCTGGCAGCCACTTCTACCCAGAAAATAGAAGTGACATACCATAATGATACCCTGTCCTCCAGAGCACTCTCACAGGATTGCAGAGCACCAGGAAAGGTGTAAACGATCAGCCTGAAGATGAAACTGAGACACGGCATTACCCACACTAAAAGCACAACTATTACTGGAAGCAGCCATTAATTACCAGTTTCTCTTTTTCACTTCCATTTTGCCTATCATCTTTGAAAAGTTATGCCAGATCTTGCTTTCCCTGGTTGTTGGCTTACAAAGAATAATAAAATGCTGCAAATCTCTTCTCCCTCTGGGAATCATCACATGAGTGGTAGTGTGGCTTCACAGCATTACAGAGCTGAATAACAAGGAGAGGTAATGCCAGGGCATGACACCAAAATTCAGTTCCTGATCCTTAACCCTCTAGAACTGCAGAAGTACTAGATTTCATAGGCAGCAGGACCATCATTATCTTCAAGCCTGACCTCCTGAATAATGAAGGCCACAGAATTTCATTCAATAATCCAGTCAGGGGAGGGAACTAATAAGGGATGCTTGATTCAGCCTGCTGAAGCAGCTCTTGAGACTACTGAGGTAGTTGTAAGGTTAAAAGGAGGATATCTGCTGGCTGCTCCATTCCAGGCAATAAAAGCTAGGTTAACTCTGTATTGCCCAAATTTTAAAATTGGCAGAATTTGCTTATAAACCTTTATCCTCATTTATCCGCTCATTTATCAACTCTCCCAGGCTGTATCCCTGGCCCTTGTCCTAAAGCCCTGAGCTATGACCAGCCATACAGCAGATTTGCTTAAACCTAAGTCCACAGTCCAGCCCAGTCCTGGAGCCTTCAGCAAGGAGGTGAGCCAATCCCTTTCACCATTACCCTTCTAATATACACTTTCCTGTGCTCTATTTTATATTTGTTTGCACAAACATATGCCAGAAGCTGTGAGCTCAGGAAGTCTGTCAGCAATTCACAGATGGCCACATATATTTCATATAAGCAGCTTTGATAGAGCTACAAGGTCTGACTAAAGACGTTAGAAATCTCTAATATGACTTGAAGCATCTCAGCTTGGTAAACTGAAATCTGGGTTGTGCAAAGACAAAGGACAGATGCCCTACAGATTCAGTTTTATATTCTGAATTACTCTAATTCCTGACTTTGTTTGGGAACTTGGGACTGGGAGAATATGCAAGAAAGTTGCCTGAATTTGAATTTAATGTTGTTGCCAGGTCTAATTGAAAATGCCACATAAGGGGGAGTGTTTATAAAAGACTGAGTTCTGAGGCCAGACCCAACATCTGCCTGTTTTCCAGGGTAGCCCACATTGCCTGTTCGTCATGAACAAAAAGTAAACTCTGTGTTATTCACAGTTACAGAAAGAGCAAAAATTCAGAACATTGCTGGGGACGCACTCCACACTGCCTTTTCTTACTGCTGTTTTCCAGTCCTATATTGCCTGGAAACATTAGCAGGGAAGGGAAAGAAAATGGAGGAAAACAGTCTGAAAATAAGTTTGGCAAGGCTTTTGTATCTCAAATACTAGAAAAACAATGTATAAACCTTGCTTCTAAGATTACTTTTGTCCTTATTTCATACGATAAAACAATGCCGAATGAGCAGAATGAAAAACATAAAAAAACCTCAATACCATCACATTTACAGCAGAGAAATCACAGTAAAAATCACAGTATTATCTCCTTTCTTCAGGAAAGTACATCGAGAGAAGTGCCTGTGCCAAACTATCCAAAACACGGGCTATCTATCGTATGAGAAAATCCACCATGAGCTGCAAGATGTCTGCATTTTAAGCAAATGAACAGTATCCCACTGCAAGAGATGCTACCCCAATTAAGAGAACTCTCTTGCAAAGCTTTCCTAATTCCCACCTGGGGGTTTCTTCTGAATTGCTTCACTGTGGCCAGCCTGGTGACATTTGCTGGCTACACGACAAGCAGGGGAGTCCATTCCCAAAACACCCAGTGTGTCCCAAAGCTACAGTGAGGATATCCACGAGAAAACAAGGCTCTCCTGCAGCTCTGACCTTTCCTCTTCTGCCCAGGCAGCAAAATCCACCAAAACCCATGGGCTGTACTTACACCAAGGCATCCCACAGCCACCATCCTCCTGCAGTAGCCCATGATGATAGTGCTGGTTCCTTTTCCTACTTCTTCAGGGGATTCCTGTGAAAACCTAATTCCATTTCTTTTCAGAGAGGCCTTGATGATAACTGGTCATGCCCCAGGCATCCTAATTTGACTAAATGACACATTCCACCATACCAAATGTGCCTCCCGTGTAACTCACAGGCTCGTACTCGTCCGTAAAATTGTAACTTAATGACATTTAAAATACTGCAGTTACCTCCTTCTTTATCTGAGTGGAAATGCTGCAGCTTGACAGAGGTGGCTTTCCTCTCCCCATGCTGTGCAGTGCTGGATGCACCCCGTGTGTGCCCATTTGGCAGAATTGGTTTGGGTCAGTGGTTTATTAGCCATTTGTCTGCTGTTTGAAAGGCCCCACACAGACGCTGGATGCTTTGTTTTCCTTTCCTGGTTGCTTTCACACGTGAAGCTGTTGAGCACACACTGATTGATCAAGTGAAACTATTACACACCTAAACTCTAATGGAGCATGTCAGGTGAGGAGCCCGTGTGTCTGCTTTGGTCAGTGGTGCTCATGCCAGCCTCTGGTCTCTGTGGCTTCTTCTGCTTGCAAGATAGTCCAAGTCTTAAAAAGCTCCAGCCCCGTCCCAGTTGCACAGCTTAGAGCAAAGTTCACCCTCCAAGTAACCCCCACTTAATTTGTATTTTGTAAACTTTTAAGAAATAGGCACATTTTTCAATACGTCTTTTCAAACTGTAGTGGAATTACTGGCAAATGAGCACCACTGTCTCTACTGGATGGATTTAGATACAATTGTCACCATTTTGCCCTCCCATGGCTCTCATTGTCAACATGGCTGAAGTTCATCAATCCTGGTTTAATTATAGGCATGTTGAATGCAAATACTAATTTCCATCAAGCATTCCACAGTTTCAGCTGTAACACATTGATATGTATTAAATTAATAATAAATTAGATAGAAGAAGTTTCCAAATTTTAATCTATGTTTATTTACTTTTTATTCTATCATCAGAGAAAAAATATTCTGAAATGTTGCAGTTGTTACTCACACTTGTAAAAAATTCAGGTTTAAAATACAAGTGCTCACAGAAACAAATTATGAGTGCAGTTTCTCTTTCTGCAGTTCCTGTTTTTGTGAAGATGAAGGTACAGCTTTTGTAGCAAGGACAGTCATTGCCTCTTTGAACAAACAGAATTCATTCACTGACAGGTTTATTGCTTGTTTACCTCAGAAATATTTGCTACAGTGGGCATCAGAGAAAACAGCAAGAAACCAAAACATTAAAGGTGTTTTCAATTGCATGATATGGAATTCTACAGCTGGAATAGTTGTTTGATAAAAGTGTTCTCAACTCACATCATCACATCCAAGAAGAACGCTCAAATGCATGAGATAAAATGCCTGGGTTCACTAGAAAAAGCTGGATTTTATTTGTTTTCTGTCAATATTTTCGGTTGACTAAAGCAAGGCTTGAATCTTCCTGACATCATAATTTCATTGTATCTCAGGATCTGCACAGAACTGAATAGCTCTGCTTGCTTGAACTGTCAGTGTCATTGCTTTAAAAGCTTGTGGAAGCAAGGAGTGAACTGTAAATTTGACAATGCTGTAGGATATAGAAATGTTGCATTTAAAAACATCCCTCACAATGCTTTTCCAAAATGGCAGGATTAGGAACAAAGGTCACATTTTTGACATTATTTACAGTCAAGTTGTTCAGATTACTTATGGAAAAAGCAGCCATGAGATTTATACCCACAATCACCCGTCACTGCAGTACGTGTTATGGTGAAAAGGTAAGATCAGCTCCAGTGAGGAGAAAGACTGAGATGAGAAACATTGGGTGCTTCATGCTGTGGCAGCATTTCAACCTGCAAACTCCCCAAACATAAAGAGTTAATAGCCAGTCTAAGGTCTCTCCCTAAATACTGTATTTTCCTTCCCACAGCAGGAGAGGAACTTCAGTATGAGAGAGCACTAAATCAGGGAAGAGACAATACAAACTTTAAATGAACAAGAGAATTCAAGAGGTCTTAGAGAAGTTAATTCTATTTCCCACTAGAAAATGATGTTTCTTACCTGACTGGAATATGAAAAAGCAAACTCTGAAAGGCCTGTCCTTGTACTTTAACTGAGAATAATTAATCTTATCATTTCTCTGGCATTCCTTAAAACTGATTTCAAAGGGTGCCACACAAGCTCTTGAGACATCTCTACTAAGCTCACTAATGCAATACTACACTGACCACTGTAGTGTCAAGGCTTTGGGATCAAATTTAAACATCTTTTCCCTGTGCTGGATCCTTCCATACCTCTCCCTCCTACCAAAAGCTGAGCATCAGTAAATAAGCACAGTACGTGCATTCCTTAGACAACCACCTGCATTTAAAAGTTACATATGAACATATCCTGCTCCACACACACTCTGCAGTTTGAAAAGCTGAACTTCCATGGCAGCAACTCATCCCTCAAAAAAAGCTGCACCTCGGAGACATCACAGGGTACCCATCAGAAGCAATATGTTTGAAGGAAGAGCTGAAGGCAATGCTTGGATGGAAAAAAAGCCGTGGCTGAGCTAGGAGTGTTTAGAAAGGGTGAGTTAGGCTCCATTCAAAGTCACAGAATATCAAATTCTAACAGTATCTGACTTGAAAGGGATTTGATTTTCTGTAGGGTTTTTTTGGTATTATTTTGGAACTTGTAATAACCTGATATTTCTTAAAATAAAAAAAACTGAAGCACACAGAGTCCAATTCAGTAATCCCGAGACTATGAAACAACCCAGGTACATCAAGAAAATTCAAATTAACACTCATCTCAGGCTTCAAATCAAGTGTCAGCCTGTTCTTTTTTATTTTAATTTATTGTAGTCAACATTAGTTAAAGCTGGAGACATTTGTTCCCTTGCTAATGATATACACATAACTCCCACTTGCATCCCCTTGCTCCTTCCAATTAAGAACTTCTTCTGAACATTTCAGCTAGAAGGCTTATCTGGCACAGATTATTCACTGTATCATATGGATTCAGGTTCTTATGTCTGCAAGCTCTTTAGAGCAGCAATTTGTTCTTTGTTTAGCGCATTTTGCAGTGTGCAGTGCTAAATAAGCTTAGGGAGCGCTATTCACTGAGGCATGTTTGTGCTCAGTGAATCCAGCATTGCCTTGTGCTTTGTTGTTTCAGTCTGTGCAAACTCCCTCCCAATGCAATGTGTAAAATCCAGGCTGCCTGTAAATCAATCTGTTTCTCAAGGAAGCCTTCAGACTAAACACAAGGAGTTAGCGGGCCTGAGGAGCGCTGTGGGGGGAAATGCAGCACACGTGGTGTTACCTTGCTGTTCCCCAAGTACACACAACCAGCACCAGCTCACGGCTTATCTCCTCTGCACAACTAATTGCCTTCGTCAACACATGGCTCTGACAGATCTTGTGTGCACTCTGGGAAAATTTAACACCAACTGAGCAGCAAAACAACACCAATTCCTTGACTTCTTCAATTCAACACAGCTTGTCCAAGTTAACCATTGCATTGTCATGTTATTCCTTTACTTTTCAGCCTTATTGAAATGAACTTTGGAAAGTATAAAGCCAAATTATTATTTCTCCGAGAACCTTGGAACAGGCTTCCCCCATCAATGCAGGACATGTGATGTTTTGTGAATGCAGCACATCTATTTAGCTCCCAGCCCCATCCCATGAACTCTTGGGCTCTCTGGAAAGTGAAACACGTATAGGATAGACGTTTGAGGAAGGTGGGTGCACTACAGAGCTCCCTCTTTTCCCCTTCAGGAGCCTGAGAAGGCCTTACTGGCAAACAGCAAGTGAACAGGGCTTTGCCAGGTCAAGCTTTTGGTCAAGCAAAACAGCACCATCTGACATAATATATGTCCTTCCAGCAGGCAAATATCAGGGAGCAACTTAGCAGATACTATTTCACTTAGCACCATTAATCTTGACTCTTTTCTCCCATGTCAAGCTAGTGTGTAGCACCACAGACTGGATGGGGCACAGACTTTGAGGGATGTCCAAGCCCAGTGGCTGCAGCACCTGCTCTTGGAACTCATTTGCTATAAACAGTGGCGAAAATTTTGATCTCTGGAAATCATATGCCCTCCATGAGAAAGTAATGCTTTCCTTTAGTAAACTATAGAGGATCTCTTCAGTTTCCGTTAAATCATTGTGGTTGTTAAGAACACTGAAAATGGGTAATTAGTAATTTTCACTCTTTATAGGTTTTTCCCTGAAGGAAAGGAAAATTTAACGTAACACATTTTATCTCTTGTGTGACACTCACCCTCTTGACTCATACATCAGAGACAGAGCAAGGGATGTTTAGTAAGACACCATAAGTGGTTACACGGACTGTGTAGCCAAGGCATGGAAATATTCATGCTCTCAGTTGGCTGATACAGAAGAGGACTTGCAATACTTACAAGTTATAAGATATTTGAACCCAGACTGAATCCCTAGGATGATTGGAAGGACAATTACACTGAGCACTTGGCTTCTGAAGTTGCTATACAAACCAAGCAATCTGTTCAAAACACTGGAAAAGGCTTAAGTGCTTAAGCTATTGACACTTTTTTCTCTGACAGAGATCCATGAAAACCAGAGACAAGTATGCTGATGAGATTTCCACTGACAGAACAAAGCAATTTCACAGAGCTACAGGGCCAGGCTCCTGCCTTCACTCAGACCAGCATCAATCTGGAGAAACGTCACCACCTTGCCCTTCACGCAACTGCCTCAAAGCTGTCCTTAAACAGCTTTGGCAAAAGGAAATGATTCAGGTTTCTAGTCTGTTGACCTGATTTTAGTCACACTTACTTGACTGTTAGGCTCTTAATTGCAGCTGATTCTAACTTAGTATAAACTGAAATAGCTTGGTCACCAGCAGTGCCAATTTATATCACGTAAGACATTGGTTCATTGATTGTCTTAAAACAGTACTTTATTTACTCTGAAGCATATGGAGGGAAAAATCAGGCTTTGTCTCTTCTTTACATTGAAGCTTCAAGCTGAAAGCTTCATTTTGAAAAGGAGACTGACAGAAAAGTTCTTCTGTAATGATTAGCTAGGCAGGTTATGTGCTAGCTAGCATTAAACTTTATGGCCCTTCCCTCCTGCATGTCTTTACACCATATCGTTTAACCAGCTCTCCAAATAAACAAGAATTGGTTCAGGTTTCATGTTATCTCACAATTGCTTCTGATGCTCCAAGATTACTCTAAAAGTGATTTTACACACATATCAGAGAATCCTTCAGGTTGGAAAAGTCTTCTGAGATCACCAAGTCCAACATTAACCCAGCACTGCCAAGTCCACCATGTGCCCAAATGCCACATCTAGAAGTCCAGCAAATACCTCCAGGGAAGGTGACCCCATCGCTTCCCTGGGCAGCCTGTTCCAGTGCTCGATAACTGTTTTGGGATCTTGTGCTCTACAGCCTTCACCAGCTCCACTGCCCTCCCTGGACACACCGCAAGACCTCAGTGTCTTTCTTGCAGTGAGTGGCCCAAAAGTGAACACAGGCTTTGCAGCAGCCTCGCCAGTGCCAAACACAGGGGGATGATCCCTGCTGGCCACGCTGGTGCTGAGCAGTGGCTTCCATCTCCTCCTGTCTGTTGCCTGTGTGCGTCGGGGTAGATGAACTTCACCTGGGCTATTGATCCCAACACCTTTTTGGGGGGAGAAGCCCTAATTTCTTCATGACCATTCTCAGGCATTTACGTGGTTTCTAACACATCACTAACCCTGGTGCCTTTGCTGTCTGTGGATCTCCATCCCCTACCGCCACTGCTCTGGCAGACTGAAGGAACTCTCCAGCACACCTCAAACATCTGCGTGCTGCCTCCAGGCTTATGTCTAAACATATGTTTATATGTTCCCTATTTTGCCTGTAGGGATTGATATTTTCATAAAATTTTACATGTTTGTACATGAATGCAAATAAGAGCAAGTTCAAAGCCCAAGCAGTGTGCCCTGTATTTTAATGAGCAAAACAGGCAGTGATAAAAATACCTATCAGTCTCCAGTCCTGAAATTACAAACTCACACAATCAAAACAAGGTAAACAAGAGTTACAAAAGTTCCTCTTATTTATTTGCAACAAAATTGGATTTTTTTTTCTGCTACTTTTAAATAAGTTGCATATCTGATTTGAAATTGGAAACCTCTTATCTCCAAAATTCTATGTTTTAAGACATTTCCAAAAATACAGCCCAAGTTTTAACCTTAATGTGAAGAAGAGAATATTGGCTGTAGTAGTAAACTCAGGTTTATTTCATATACTTAAAACACTTAACTCCACCTGTGGAATGTTTATCTTTTAATCCTATAGCAACATAGGAACATAACAAGACACACAACAAACCAGCTGCCTATTGAGTCAGCCACCTGCAGTACTGGGATCTTAGTGAAAAGTAAGCACCAGGAAAGGACAAACTCTCTCCTGACTTTACAGGAGACCCTGTTATACCCTGCAGCAAGAGATCCAATTACAGTTACCACCATTAGCCAAGGTCAGGAAATAACTGAACACTATTAAAGTTCATCCATAGTATTTACCTCAGCAACCTCCAGCAGCCTTGAATTCCACCAGCAGACAATATATTGGTTTAGTTATTGCCTCTTGTCTGAGATGGGCCCTAAGCTAAACATATTAAGAAATGTTTGGGTCAATGCAGTTTTAATTCATAGAAACTCTTTGATATCAGAGCTTTATCTGCTTCTCTCTACCTGAATATGTGTAAAGCCCAATGAGCACACCAGACTAAAAGCCCTAGTGATATCCTTAACCTCAACTGATTACACTTATCACCTCGGGACCACAAACCTCATGGAAACAAATATTGGAGGTTAGGTCTACAAAAGGGTTGGAGACATTCATAGCTGTTAATAACACATGCATCTCTGCAAGGTGAGTTGAGGCTCACAGGTAGGACTTTCAAATGCTCCTCAGTAAGTGCAAGAAGCACGTCCAAGTCAGTGCATTGACTCAGCACCATCTCCACCCCTCCTCTAGGACCCACAAGGACTGAGCTTTCTGTGTGAGGGCCAACCTGACAGCACACCTGCACAGGGCCACAGAACTGTATAACTGCATTGTCAGTGCAAAAAGGTGAAAACTAGAGTTGGCACCATCAGCCGAAGGCTACAGGTAAAAGCAGTGCAAGGATTTTTTAATTACCTGAAAAAGAAGCATTACAAATCTTGTTTTATTACAGTGCAGGGTATTACAATTTCTTTAAGACTGTCTTGAATTCAGGTGCAAAGGGGTAAAACTCTTTTCTGACAGAAGCCCACATCTTTGAGTGCCACTGGGGACACGGTGGGTAAGAAACCTGCAGGCGGTGTTGGACTTCCCTTTCCAAGGCCTAAAATGCTCCTGACCAGCAGGATGGAGTTGTGAGTGACACTGTCCTTGACCTAAATATCAGCAATTCCTCTAGTCAGTAGCAGGCAGAGGAGTCAGCCACAGCATCCTCCTCAGAAAGGCCTGGTGTTACACAGGAGAAGGGCCAACATGATACAGGTTATGCCTTAACTCAGTCTGCCCGTAATCCCCTGTAAGATCCAAGAGTGCTAAAATTGACCTTCTGCCCTGTCCAGCCTCTGCAGTTAGTGGAGACTCCATGCTCACGGATAAACAACGAGTACCTTTCCAGTCTTGTCCCATCCCACAGGGATGTAACAGTTGTTCTGAACAGTGTGTTTTTCATGAAAGCTCTTATGCTCGCTTATTTATGCAAATGGAGGAACATGGAATATGTATTTCCTACTTGGAAGAAAGAAGAATCTCTGCTGAAAGAGAAACTTGTAGCTATCAAGCTACAAAAAAATTTAAATGTACTTACTGTAAGCCTGAATTTTTTAGAATTTTAAAGAGTTGGTACTATTCCTCTATTAAAATAGTTTTTAAAATCATCTCACAGTCCTGAAATACCTAAGGGATTTATTTTTTAATTAATTCTGATCTATAAAAGAATTAACTAATAGAATTGCTCATTTCAGAAAGTTAATGCTGTACTTAAAGAGTAGATGCTATAATTTTGGTGCCATATAAACTATTCTTTATAGATAATAAAGTAGTTTTAATTTTCAAATCTGCATTAACAAATGGCAGATGAAGAATGCTTTTATCTGTGCATGTTTATGAATCTTTACCTTTGTTTGATAGGTAAGGCTGGACTGCTGCAGCTACTCTTGTAAATGTAACTTATGTAGAGGTGAAGGCACAGTGGTTAAGGCTTTCAGAGGAACTGGTGACTCAAGATGTCTGAAAGTTTCCAGTGCCCCACTTAATGGGACCTGTGTTTCAAGATTTCCAACATTTCTGTAAATAAAGTACCCAAAGTGGAATGCCCAAAGCAACACAACTGCAGTCAATTGACAATCAGCAGAACCAAGCAAATATAAATCTAAAAGATTAATTTAGGTGGTAAGCAGTAATCATAAAACTGGCGAATGTAGAAGAAACTTTATTTGAAACACAGAGCCTCCATCAAAGGAGATTCCCAGGTCACTTTGGACTGACTCTGAAAGGAATCAGAGTTTCTGCACCAGAGGGAAGCAGCAACATGACACCAGCAGTGCCCGACTCCCTCAAGGACAGTGAGTGAAGGTTGTGAGACAACCCCTTCAGTGAGGTGTGTTATGCTCATTAAATCCATTCATGCATCATGCAAACACTGGGATAGTCCAGGACACAGGCACATGGGGAAGGAAGCATATCTAAATGTTTTCATTTTAAACAATGTCACATTCAAAAACTATTCACTGACTTGTACAGGTGTGATGTGCTGATTTCAGACACATTTAACTGCATGTCCTGTAGCACACAAAGTGAATTTTGCACAAATTTAAGAATACCATGCAGAAACCAATCTGGGAGACTGTGAACCAGCTATTGCAATAATTCAACTTGTGCTGCTATCCAGACATAAATCAAACCCTCTGTGTCCTGCTGAGACAGCACGACCTGAGCTTTTGCTGAATTCCTACACAGATGAAAAAAAAAAAAAGCCTTGACAATGTAGTTGATGTGGTACTCAAAGGAAAGCTTGAAGTCATAGATGAAACCAAGATTACAAGGTGGTTGGAAAGTATCTAAGAATCCCATCAAACAGAACCACACACAGAAGAGGGTTAGGAGGAACCTGCTGCTTAGCCAGTGACAACCAGCATGATTCAGTATCACAAGATGATCCAATTTACAAAGACACAACTTGAGAGAAATCTCCTATCCAATCCTCAGTAACAGCAGGAGGAACAGGTATGAGATTCTAGCTGATAACTTTAAAATGTATGAATGAAAATATCTCCAGGATAAATGGAGGACGTTAGCTTGACTTTTGTCTTAGACAAATGTATATCACAGAAAAGTCCTCTGAGTTCCAAAGTTTGAGGCATGTAGAAGACACAACTGAGATAAGATGCAAACACCTGCAATGTCAGATTCTGTCACCTTAGCCTATTCAGACTGTGCACTTTCCTGCCTGAGAGATCTGTCTAATCAGTGCCACTGAAGTTTCTCTTTGTGGAGTAAGGCAAAAGATAGACTGACTAAAGGTAAAAGCATCATCTTTTATAGCTTTAGTAAAGCTGTTCAGGAACTTTCTATAGACTATTCCAGAGGAGACTGCAGTTCCCACAAGAAAAATCAGAATTTTCGAAGGAAAATTACAATTTAATTCTTTAAAAACCAGATTTCCCACGGGATAACAGAAAATGTTTCATTTCTGGTGACAATTTACACGAATCCAATGCGCACACACACACACCCCCCCTTTCTTACTGTGAGTCAGAAGCTTTTTGTTTGTACACTCAACGTGGTGTGTTTAAGACCATAAAAGAAGCAACAAAGATGGGAAGAAAGTAAATTAAGTTTAAAAGAAAATATTTTCAATATTCACAAGTAAAAAATGAAAATTTTAGTTGAAATCACAATGTCAAAACAACAAAACAAATTTCGCAGGACAGAAATACCTGTTCTGTTCCCGTCTAATGTTCCAGTCTGAGAGGAATTCTGCATTACACCCTGCAGAGTCATTTGATTCAAGCACTTGTCTTCCAGGAATGCTCTTTAATAAATAGGTATATTTGAATCTACTTACAAAGCAATATAAACAAAAGAATTGTCATCAACAGTCAAATCTTGCTCTTTTTGACAAGTTCAATTTATGCCGTAAGATCTTTGAAAGAAGTTGGGAATTAAATTGTACTTCAAAAAACTATTTCAATACACAGTGCAGTAAATAATACACTGAAGACAAAAACAGATTGGCAGGATTTTGGAGAGCAATGCCCCGTATTTTTACACCATGAAAGGCACATTGGAGCCTTCTGAACAGTTACACATTTGTTTGGGATTCAGTGCAAGAAACCACTACCCTGAAACCTGATCATATTGTGAATTATCTTTGCCAAAACTCATAAATTCAAGCACAGAGAAAACATATTGGGTGTCTGGAAACAGTGGAGGTAATTTTTCCCTTCAGACCTACAAGAGATTTTCACTATAATGAAAAACTCTAAGGTATCATTATAGAAATAAGTTGGGAAACTGTTTCCCAGCCAAAATTACTTGGATCTGCTTTATATGCTAGGAAAAATACCCATTGAAATCATAAAAACTCTCTGGATTTACACTGTTAGCTTCCCATAAAGCCAGCTGTTGATACCCAATTATTTTAAATGCCTTGCAATGATCCCAGCTCATTTCCTATCTGGGTCACACAAGGCCCTAAAAGCCAAAGCACACAGCAAGCTCAGAGAAGCAGGAGCAGGAATGAGCTGCCAGCAGATCCCTTCCCAGCAATTAGAGCTCGACAGGCACTTACAGAACAGAAAAATGTCTGGAATTGGGGTACCTCCCCTCAAATGTCCCTGCCTCCAGGGGTCCTGAGCAAAAGTCATTTTTACACTGCAGAGTTTTGCACAGCTATGTTGACAGCATGAAGCAGAACATTTTCCATAAGAAAGATCTACCCAGTTCTTTGGCAGCTTAGTTTTTAATGAGGAAACACTTATTCCACAAAGGCAAAAATTATACAGTGATTTAACTGAAGTTTTCAGTAAGACACACTTTATCTAAAGGTCAGAGTTGTAAACCTGTGAAGCAAAACATTGGTACATATTAGTTTTAGTGTACATCCTCTATCATAGCTATAGAATTAAATCAGCAAGGGAACTAAAAGTACATATGTATTTTTCGAACAAAACAAGAATTTTCCAGCTGAATCTAAAATATTAAGAGCTCAAAATTTTTACCATAAGCTGGAAATACTGGTTTGCAGACAGTTCAAAATTGTGGCTTTGATTTGAGGTTATCTCATTCACTGTAAGTGGACAAAATTAGCAAAATTCAAGAACATGAGATAAAGTTGACCGTACCTATTTATAAAATAAATCAACCTGGAAATGCCACATACCTGTTGGCAAAGATTCTTTTTTTTTTTTACTCCCTTTGTATATTGACATGCACACAAATCCATTTAAAAAAAAATAACATAGATTCTTCTACAGATGCAATGATATTCAAAATAGGACATTTGAGAGGATGCCATGACTGACCTAGGAGGTAGATTCACTATTCATTCTTGGTCCTGCAGGGTAGTGAATTATATCAAGACTATAAAATAACACAGGGCAAAATTTTTCTGTCTCTTCTCCCCAGGATTGTATTCAAGTGGAATCAGGCAATTGGGAGAGACAGAGGAGATTTGTGCTTCTCAGGATATGTGTTATGTTTAATTGCTGAAGGCATGAAGCATTTTAAAAGGTTTGTCAATAAAATCCCTATTTAGTTAACCCAAATCTCTTCAGATCTCTTGTTACAGGCAGCCTTCTGCTCTTAACATCTGGGCAGGCAAAGCCTCAATTACATTGCTGCATTTGGTAGCTTACCAGACCCAGATAAGGGTTCCCCACACACCCATTTCCCGTGGTAGGTGCTTGTCTCTAGCTGGTCGGATGATCCGCAGCCTTCATGTCACACGAGGCACAAAATCGTGTGGCACACCCCCAGCGTGTGTGCACAGTCACGTTAAATCCAGAGCTCTCCCTGACCTCTCCTCTTCTGTGGCTGGACTTACACCTCCCACTGCTACACTTTGTAATTTTTGGGACAGGGGCAGGGGCAAGGGAGGGAGCAGCCTGAGATCGCAGCCAGGAGCACGATCACACCACGAGCTCTTATTCCCTGCAGGCAGGCTGATCCTTCGGGGAAGAAGGCAGGAGCAGGCAGGAGTTGCTGAGCTGGCAGTGGACCAGAGGGCAGGCACCTGCCAGCTTCTCCCAAAAGCCCTGGGGAGCAGAGCCTGGCGTGCACGCTGCAAATCATCCAACTCCCCCAAATCAAGACACGGGGCTCCGTCCTAAATAAAGATCTACTATCAGTCAAATAGTTCCACAGCAAGATTTCTCCTTAGTAAGTCCCAAATATTGAAGAAAGCCAAGTCCCAGCACAGCTGTCTCCCCTGTACCAAGATAAAACCATGACTTTTTTCTTCCAAGCCTTGCCATCTGTAACTCTAAATTGCCACAAACTCTTCACAGTTCAGTTTCAGGAGTTTCTCAACTTGACCACTTAACACCATTTCTTTCTGTTACACACAAACTTTGGATTGCACCATGCTGAAATTTTTTTCCCGAATAACTCTCAGAATTCATGCAGACATTTGTCTCTTGCTTTTTCCTTCATTTTCATTTTTAGTTCCTCCTCTGCAGCCAAACCAATGTCTTTAAAAGTTTATCAGGAGTTGCTGAGGATTTAATATTTTCATGTCGAAAGCCTGACAGTGAAATTGCTGAGATTCTGTAGCAACACAGACAGATTTTACAGCTTTTTTAGAAGGCCACAGAATATCATTGCCCTCTATTTTTTCCCAGTCCATCTGCCAACTAATTTGCAGGCACAAGTAAAACCATCTTTTCTGTTCTCTGTACTCTACTTTTCCTTCACTTTTGCATCCGGTTCTGTGACAATGAACAAGGGTAGATCAGCTGCACACATTTCTCTTAAAGCTTCTATTTTAACCTTGAAGCCTTGTGTTTGTCACTTTATGTGCCAAAGACATGCGAAAGCAAAAGCCAGCAGTTTGTCAAAGCATGATCTCTGGGGACGTGGGCTCTGTTTCAGCTGTCACCATGTCACCCTATACACCTATTGATGTAACTTCTGATGTGCAGCAACAAATGGTAAACAATTCCTCTCTTGGAGAGCACTTCTGCCTGTGTTGGTGTCAGTGCTTTTGATCAATGAACCACTGAGGTATCTTCCAGCAGGAATATTATTCCAAGTGTTGCTCAGGAACAGCATGCTCCATGCACTATTTCCTTGTTTTCAGGGCTGCGTATGAGCTTTTACTTCTAGTCTCTCTTAAAGCATTTTCCTACTGCTCACTGTTTATCCACATTTCCAGTTCCTGAAAAGGTTCACTGGTTTAAACTGGTATAAGCTTTGACCAAAGCAATAGGTCACTACCGGTATCACTCCAAGCACTTTCAGTTCTTTCTTCACATTAGGCCCAACACTTACTTCTTATATAATTCCCTGGGTTCACTGAGTTCTTTTGAACTCGCAGTCTTATGATGTAAAGTTTGCCAGCCTGCTCCGGAGTTTAAAAATGGGACTTACAGCAGATAACTGCTGCAGGATGTCTGGAGCTTTACACACTTCTTTATTTTCAAATCTCTCTTCTGCAAATGAAATCCAAACCAGACACCTTCACCACTCTACACGGAAGTGCCATCATCTGTCTTTCTTGGTGAAACTAGTAGCTTTATGCTCTTTATCCAAGCTGATGTAGGTTCCATTTCTAGTACCCTAGATGGACTGCTGGTAAATGATGTCCTTAAATCCATGCAGACCACAGCTACCCACATTTTTAGCATTAGTGATATGCTAATATCAAGCCTAAGCACTGTTGTCTCATGCCAGTGGTTTCTCTTTTCTCCTCACCTCTCATCAGTTTCTGCTGTAAACTGACCCCTTCAATGGTTCTTTTCTTCTGCCTGAGCTCGTCTCAATTTTCACTTTATTAAAAATGCAAATGCAGACAAGTCTGTGCTTTTGGCACTACATCTACAGATAGCTCTGTTTTGTCAAAGTCCTGGTGTTAAAGGCCCTGGGTGCACACAACAGAATCTGATCTTCTGTTTAGATGGCCTTTACCCACCCCACCCACACTGGGATTTTCTTTTTCTACAAAGTTTCAAACAGTTTTCAGGACAATTATACGGACAGTTGATAGCACTTCATTTGCCCAGTCTGTGGAGTAGACATCCTTACTGACAGATTTTCAGAATTGTGATACTAACCTCACCATGAGGAAGATGCAGAAGGGTTCCTTCCAACACAAGCCATTCTATGATTCTATGAATAAATTTTGCTTAGAATTCAATTTACTGAGTCCTTATGTCAATTCCACATCTTAAGGTTTTCCCTATGAATGTGCAAACCTTCACCTATTCCATTAGTAACACAACCTGCACGTCACTGCAGTTCTTTCCTGTATTTTGTCTTCTACCTCAAAATTCCTCACTTGTCACCTTTATTAAACTGTTCTCCTTGACTTACACTCCCACTGGATACGCCAGATGTTATGAATGCTTTAATTTGCCTCTGCAACATGCTGAAAACTGTTTGAGGCTCACATTTTGGGTGCATTTTCCAGTGCTGAACTGTTCTTTTGGAGTGTCAGATTAAACCCTTGGTACAGGCTTTTATGATAGCATACCCAGCTGAATAAAATTATAAATTCTAAATTAGCACACAAATAAAAATCCAAGTTGTGAGAGGACTGAAAATACTTGCAGATTCAAAAGGAATGTGGTGGCAGTTTTTAGGTGGAAAAAGTAACCAGGCTGCAAAAGTTGGAGCATAGGCCGGCATCTGACGAGGCAATATTTTTAATGCCACCTTTCATTTCAAAGTGTTGGATCACATTATGTTGCACAGTGATGTCAGACACACTGGGAATGTCACAGCCAAACAGCAAAAATGTCAGGGCTATTCCCTTTGCTGAATTTAATTCCCACATCCGAAGGGCTCCCCTCCTGCCTTGCTGGTGCAGCACTTTCCACAGCTCCTCTATAATGTCGTGTTCTCTGTGACACCTTTCATCTGAAGATATCAAAGCAAGCCACAGACTCTTGCTAATAACAGACCCTTCCTAGAATACTTATGAGGTAAAAAATTATTATAATGTCCAATTTATTGATGAGAAAACTGAATCAGAATTTTATTAATGAGAAAACTGAATTAGAAATTTATTAAACCGAGTTAGGAATTGATTAGAGGTGACAGAAGTCAGACTTAACCCCCAAGTGCCTGGCTCCCAGCCCCAGATAAGACTTCTCAGCAGTCTCCAGTTCAACTCTGTCTTTGCCCATGACACCAATCCAGCTGCAGGCAGATGAAGGTATTCCTCCCACACCCCAGAGCAATTCATTACATTACACTCTACCCTTATTACAACGAAGAGGTGCCACTAAAGCCCATCCCACAGAGCCCCACGGGAGCGTGTGACCAGAACGAAAGCAGCAGGGCACAGTTCACGAGACGCCAGTGAAGCACTTTACCACAACTTGCTTTCAGAAGTAAAAGCCTCATTTTAAATAAAACAAAAACTTCTGCTTTGATAGATGCTGGCTGCTTCAAAAAGATATTCTGTTCTCAAATCTCCCCAGCTAAATGCCACCACAGCCGTAAGGGCCAACCACGTGTGTAGTCAGGCTGGGAATTATCCACATAAATAAAGAGCACAGCTTGAAACATTGACTTTTTCCTGATCAAAAGGGCCTGGGAGGCAACTGGACAGTTTGGGTCAGGCAAAGGATAGGGCTTTTATTATTTTCAAAGAGAACCCCAGTGAATAGAGTGGCCAATGTGGTCCTGGTGGCAGAGATATGTTCTAACACACTCCTCATCCCACACAAGTTACTTAAAAGCTTGGCTTTGGGTCTATTTATGGTTTGGGGGTTTTCCATTTTTCTTTTTGTTTAAGAACTTTTGTAGGGAAAACCTGAAATACAATCAATCCTTTCATGAGGCTTTTTAATAGCGTTGCCTGTCTAAGCTACCTCCCTCACATACCAAATAATAAATTGTAAATATTAACAAAGAAATCTTCTCACATCAAAAATGTCTTCATTTTACCCACATTAAGAAAATATGTGCTTAAATTCTACCAAACTACATTTTTTTATTTTACTATGAATTTTCATATTAGTTTTCTTCATATATTCCAGTGTGAAGTAAACAAAGAACACAGAAAAATCCCTTTCCTTTCTGTTTTTATCTAGTTTCATCCTCTAGTTATTTTCAACGACATATGCTGAAATTATTTTACATGAAAAAAACTATTCATGAAAAAAAAAATCAAACCCATGAAATATTCACTCTTTCACTTTGTAAAGCTGTTCTGTTTAACCAAATCTAAAGGATTTAAGGATTTAAGTCACACAATAAAGCAAAATGTTCTTCAGATAGAACTGTTTCTCTTTTAACAAAAAACACTCTAACATGGGGGTATGTGACAGCTAAGCAATGTATTCCAAATAAATATATTTCAACAATATTATGCATTTTGCAGTTTGTTTTCATGCTAAACAGAAGTACTGTGGCACTAATAGCAATGGGTTTGGTCTTGACTTCTTACACAGCAATCCAGGACACAGAATTCCACCTTGTTCTTCATACGTTGTCTATCTTATGACAACATACATGAATAAATATCTTTATTAATGCCATAAAAACATGACGGATGCAGATCTGTTATTTAGGACCAAAAAATATTCAGAGACCATCTTTAGTTCTCCTGTCTCAAACCAATTTGATTTTCAGAGTTGTGGTGGTTTGATTGTAATCAATTTGCAGAAGAGAACTTTATATACCCCAAATATAGTAGCATCACTTGTACAACAGGTGAAACAATAAAGTAGTATAAAACTATATTGAAACTGTAACAAGTATATCCTTCCTGGGTGGTATGTTTTGGTTTTTAAACGCCAGGCAGAAAATTACAAAGATGTTATTTTCTGTAACAGATCTCATAGGATTACCTGTAAGGATTGTTATGAAGTTAATATTTTGTAACTGTTTCACCTGAATACAAAGCTATAAAACATCAATGTCACTGCAGGCTTACCTGCTTTGCCTGCAAATGTAGATGAGTGGGTGTATAAAAAAGCTCCAACATGTTTCCAGTATTGGAAACCTACAGATCAGTACAGCCACTGGTTATACTGAAGATTTCTGGAATACCACCTGTGATACAACGACTAAAAGCTGATAGGGAACTAATTTCATTGAAGCAAATAGCAAGATGCCCCTTTGACCTGGGCAGCAATTCCTCTGGCTTTTCTTAGCAGTGGTAAGATTCTGGATCTTGTTAAAATACATGGCTTCAAACCACTAACCTCCTGTAAAGCATTAATCATCACTCACTAAAAAAACCCTATGCCCAATGAAGAACATTTTATGAGTATATTGGTGCATCCCTATTTTTTAATTTTAGAAAGTTTATTTGTCCCCCTTTTAAAGCTTATTACCAGCTGCAAGGGCTAGAGTAGTGTAGGAAATAACACCGAACTCTTCTCCTTTATCTGAGGTGATCAAAAAGTACTTACTGTGCCTGTGGTGTAAGGAAGAGTGTTTTAATGATTATGAAATTTCTCCCTGTTTGAAGGATGTCCCTAACATGGATCTACATGAAGCCTGAAATTCATTGTTTAATACAAAACACTGATGAAATTTAGGGTCATATTTTGAAGTCCCAGATCCATATTCTAAGGAGTGTCTTGTCTTTTCTTCAGAAACAACTCTTTCCTTTCCTCACTCTATCAAACACCATTGTAGCCTATATACTCAGGAGTCTAAGAGACAAGGAAGAAAGATGAATTTTTTAAGATTTTTTTTTTTAAACATCACTATGTAATACTTGTAGATTAAATCATGGAAGAAAATCATTCCAGAAGATTACAATCTGATGCAGATGGGAAAAGCAGCATGGCCAGGAGAGTGAGGAATGTTATCAGAAACGCCTATTTGTATCTTATGGTCCAAAGTGCAAAAGTAGAAATATATTTTCTTCAAACACAAAGAAATTAGAATTCTTTCTGAGATATGATAATGCTGGAAGTCTCCACCAAGGAGAATCTGGATTTGAGAGAATCGAGGCCAGATTTCCCAAGCAGAGCGTCCAATCTTGAATGCCTGAGAGGTTAAACACAAAATTTCTGGGAAGAGAGAGGACGAGAGAGACCTAAGATCTTACACAAGCAGGGGACTGGACAAAAGCACAGTGCTCAACCAGAGCTTGGTGATATGAGGGTAATGAAGATAGGCATAGGATATGGAGGCAAAAATTAAGAGTAGGTATGCTAGAACAGGAATTTGAGGAAAATTCAGGGAATACAAAGTGTTTTGCCTTTCCCGGTTCAATTTCATGGAGTCAGAAGGCATCTGGTGTGACTTAATAACAGTCTGCTGAAGGCACTTGCATCTCAAAATGTCTCTTCCAATTTGTTATGCAACAGTAGCTGGGAGTAAACAACAAAGAGTACTCAAAAGTTTCTAATTAAATGTAGAGATGACACTCTCTGATCTAGTGACACATGTTCTGCTCAATAAAGATCTTCATAGACACAGACTGTAACACCCCAGTACTGTAAGTGGATGTGAGAAACTCAACAGGTGACACAACCTGCAAACGTCACCTGTAGCAGAAGACATTGTTTTATGACTGGGTGATGATGACATAATGGGTTTATATATAAAAGAAATATTGAAGTATTGCAGTATTTCTTTTCCTTGTATGTTTCCTTCAAGAGTTCACACCAATATGGGTTAATCAGCCATGGAACTTCAGCTGCCACATGTTGGCATTAATTCACTCACCTCCAGCCAGTGCTTGAGGACTGATTTCAGCTGTGTACAATCTCCCACCCTACTTACCACTTGATGATATTCTCTCCCTGCTCTCACCATCTCATACAGCCACCGTTTCTGTTTCTCCTCCAATTAAGTCCTTATGGGTGTTTTAACATGCACATAGCACTGATTATAACACAAAGCACTTTTGATGGTGTTACACACACAGTATTCCCTATGACATTGGCAAATGTCTCTCTCTATTCTCCCCTTGCTGATATGGAAGGGTAAGAATTAAATATAGTGCACTGTCTTAGCTATAAATCAAATCCAAATTTGCAGTAGGTGGGACTAGAAGGCAGAGATACCTGGTCCCTTGTTCCCATCCACACAGCAGATCACAGGGTCACCTCAGAGAAATGAAAGTTTCTATCTTAGTATGTTTAGTACAGGCTAAATCTAGTCCATTACATCAGTGAAAACATTGAAGGGAAAACATTACTGATTTGCCATATAAGAAATATCTTTATGCAAAATTCACAACTGCTAGTATTTCCCTTAGCTCTCAGTACTCAGTTTCTATGAGTATTCTTTTCTCCTGATAAATATTGACAGTTTGCAGTCGATTGTTTGGATCACAGCAGTACATTTTAGCTGCAGGATTTAGGCTGGGGTCTGTTTTGAGGTTGTGCCTGCCTGGAACTAATAATAGAGGTTGGCCCTGGGACTAAACGTACTTCTGAGCATACAGAACCTTTCAGATTTTGTACGACTCTGCGTGTATTACATAAAATTGTGAGTTCACACCAAGCCTACTTTCTCTGCCCACCAGTTAGAAACAGTTTTAAAGTGTTGGGAACATGACCTGACCCGCTGAGTGTGTGCAAGCTGAGAGGGCAGCTTTAGTTACAGGCTGAACAACCTGAAAAAGTCACCTCTCACCATCAGAGCCCTGAGCTGCATGGCCTGAACAGAGGCAGCCTAAATAACTCCTTGTTAGGGTCCTGAACAGCTCAGGGTCTGGGAGAGAACTCACTACTCTTCACTACTTGTATTTCTCTCCAAATAATTTCATTTTTCAAAACAAAGGGATGTAATTCATCATCATAAGAAACAGTGCCAAAAAAAGACAGACTCCTTTTGAAACACGCTCTGTACAATTTTTTTCTGTCCAACTGACACTACCTCAGAGGTGCCTTGTACCTAAGGCCCGAGGGAGAAGAGCAGAGTCCTTGAAGGGGTGGAAACTGGGAAGGTGGAACTGCTCTGCTGACCCCGACAGAGAGCACAGCAGGTGAATGAGGGGCATCAGTGGATGGACTGACACCTGCCCAGTCCATGTTCACTGCTATTGGCATGTTGGGGGCTTTTTACTTTGGAAAAAAATAGTCCAAACTACAATTTTAGCATAAGATAAAGGAAACTACGTAGTTGTAATAATGTGTAAAATTCAGATAGTGGGGTTAGCACAGGTGTGGCATTGCAGGCAACAGGGCATTGGGGTCCCACAGGCACTACCTGTGTGTAAGGAGACCACCTCTCTGAGTGCCAAAGAGTTGGCACAGGCTTCTTTGGATCTCTCAGCTTTGCTTGTTTCAGCACTTGCAGATTAGCATGCTGAGTATTTGACATGGGCATGTTTATCCTCATACACAACTCCTCAGCATTTATGAGCATTTTCTGGCCATGAATCCATTATACAGTTCTAAAAACTCCTTGTTCATCTCAGTCATCCTTTGAAAATATTAAGTAAAAATAAATCTAGCATACAATCTCCAATGAAATTAAATCCCATATATAACAAAAGCAATTGTTCTGCAGCACATGGCATTTACACTTCTCTTTCAGTTGATATTAGTGTAGTTTATACATTCACTATGGTGAACAAATTTTTCCTAATATCCTTGCTAGTAAAACAAACATTTCTGACTAGAGGACCTCAGCTACCTACAGCTCTCATATGCCAAGTATGAAGCAATACAGACTGATCCCACAAAGGCTGAGTGGTATTTTAATTATAAGTTTGCTGTATTTGTCTGGATTCCTTCCTTGTGTACAACCAGTGAATACAGGGACATGTTTCTTTATGATGATGGGTTACTACCTAGGGTGTTGTAAAATTTCTCCAGTACTTTCTCTCTGAAGAACCTTAATAATCACAAAAGGTTGTGACATTGTGATGAATAGAAACACCTTTAAAATGTACGTAATTGTGAGTATTGCCTCTTATCTACATTTTTATGACAAAATATATTCAGTAAATGCAGTAAATATATTAATTCTTACCACAAGACTGCTGTCCAGAGAAAGTCTTTTCCCAAATTCCCTTTTCTGTAGCTGTCTTTTTCTCTCCATAGCTGAGGTTATTTGTTTTCCTTTTGATCGACTGGAAATGTTAGGCTGCTTTCAGCATCACTGGAAAAAAAAATTAAATACATATTTCAATATCCTACTTAACAGTTTCTGTCTTTCATAATTATCTTTGTAATAACCCAGTAGCTAATGACTTTGTGCCTCTAGTAGGCTGAGTTCCAGGAACAAATTTTCTGTGCCAAAGAAGCTAAACTCTCCAAACAGAAATATTACCAATATGTTTGGGTCGCTTCTCAAAGGAAGGAAAAAAAAAAAAAAATCTGTTACAACTGTCTTTAGCAATAC
This sequence comes from Atrichornis clamosus, assembly GCA_013400975.1. Taxonomy (NCBI): domain Eukaryota; kingdom Metazoa; phylum Chordata; class Aves; order Passeriformes; family Menuridae; genus Atrichornis; species Atrichornis clamosus. The sequence continues at coordinate 113,230 of WBMZ01006781.1, forward strand.
ACCCATGCTTCCACAGTCTCTTCTGAACTGGGCTAGGAGCTAAATTTGCAGAGCCAATGAACTACCTGGGGCTGAGGAGGGGGAGGGAAACCGTTCATTTCACATTAATTGCACTCCTCAGTACGCCCTGCTTGTTGGCACATCTGTGCTGCTGCTATGATGTGCAAATTTTGGACCTAATCCTGAAGAGTTCTAAAAGCTTTCAACTCCCATTATCCTTAACGAGAGACAAATGCCCTCAGCACTTTCCTTAAGTTTTTAAGGTCAAAGATTCTGCTGTGATGATCAGACAGTCCCACTGCCTGTACAGAATGGCCAGGGAATTCAGCCCATAAAGCTAGCACAGACGGAATTACTCTTTCCAGCTTCATAAGATTTGATAATTCCTGGCCAGTGGTTTTTTAAAACCAAGCCACATCTTACAAGTAACAACTACCAGCTCACTTCCTAAACTTTCCTGTTGCTATATGTATCTGAAAGTTTCAGCTTGTATTTTAAGGTAATATTTATTGTTTGCGATACAGGAATACAGACAAAGTTAATGAACTTATTCAGGATTTACAGAAAGTAGTGGAATGATAAATCAGAATATAGCCTAAATTAAGGCAGGTGGATATGCTCATACAGAATAAAGTACAGAAATTTTCTCCTGCATCTCATCGTGACTGTATTTACTGTATCAGAGTCCCATAGACTGAAAAAACAAGACTTAGAAAAGAAAAATCTGTCTGTTTCTGATCCTTTTTTGCTCATTGTGAACACAACCTTGGGTCACACACAGCCAGGTGATGCACACACACCTCGGCTGCAGGGTAGCACAGCTGGCATTCCCAAAAGCAGCCTTGCACACACCCTCCAGATACATTTGCATGCCTGTGGACAGACTTGACTTCTGCACCTGTGAACGATCCCATCTGTCTCTGTGGGGATATCAAGCAGATAAAACCATCGCAGCTCTTTCCTCAAGTTGACCCCGAATGCTCTGCCATGAGGGCACACAGGAGCCTGAACGTGGGCCAAGCACAGGCCGCCTGCAAGGAGAGCAGGATGCCCCAGGCTCAGCCTCTGAAGCCAGCTGGAATTCTGAGGGCTCCCGGAGGCATGCAGACTGGGATCATCGGGTGCAACACGGGCATCACGCTGGAACTGCTCTTTTGAAACACTTCCCACGGGGAAGCTTTAAGTGGTCCAGCTACCAAATCATCCAGTGGTGAATTCAGCCTTCTGCTGAACAGCACCTGGTGTCTCCTACTCTTCTTTTGTATTTCTGGTTTATACTTATGCAAGACCAGAATTCAGGCCATTTTCTCCCAAACAGATAAAAATTAGCCTCTCTACATATTCATCTACAGAACACATGCACTGAGAACATGTACCTACACTGGTAGGAAAATCTGTTGTTGCACTGTGATCAATCCTGCCTTGTGGGGGTTTATTTCAGGTTTATCCATAAGCCCTTGCTTGCTTTTTTGTCGTTCCAGTCCTAAAGCTGCACATGCTATTTAATTCAGCAAAGAAGGAATCTCAGTGTTGTGCTATCACATAATTCCCATTGTTTCCTGATTAGCTACCAAAAGAAACACCACAATAGATTTAAACAAACACAGCAGCAATGTATTACACTGGTTTTTTGATTATGCCAAAAATTAGCAAAAGACCGACCTTATGTAATCATTATATCATCCTCCTGTGCATGCATCATGCCTGGAGAGCATGACTTCCACCAAGGGAGCCTTTGTTGAGCACAGAACCACTTAGGAATGAGCTCGTGAGAGCTACAGCTGGAGCCAGTAATCCCCATGGAAGGTCAAGTACCTAACTTAAGTGCCTGAAGTTTCTGTCTGCAGGTATTTGATGGAACCACCCCAAATTCTAGTTTAGAAGTCAAAACAGGAAGGATTATTATTAATTATTCCTATAGTTTATACGTTGCCTTGGGCACTTGGAAAGGTGGATTTACTGTAGCCATGCCTAGCACAGCACGTGGACCTCCTCAAGTAGTGGTGAAGCAACTCCAGACCTGCCAGCTCCACTCCTTTCCCCAAACACCATGGAAGTTTCTATCTCTGCACGTTACCAGAGATGCTGTCACAGATCTCTCCTCAAGAGTTAACCACCTAAGGCTAAAGCCACTCAAAGTTTGGAATCACAGGTAATTATCAGACAAGATAATACAATACATCACCTGTACCAACATATGTTGATGCCTCAAAGTACCCAACTCAGGAGGCCTCTAAGGAAAAATGATCATCAGAGTGAAGTGCTTAAGAAAAACAAAAGAAGCTTCCATCTTGGAATGAACATTTTTATGCATCCTACTGCTTGTCACAGAGAAAGAAATTACCCTCCCAGGTAAATCTATCATCCTCTGAGACCAACCAAAAGACTAAAAACAGCTCAAAATGGAGCTAACACATCCACTGTGAAGCTCAGTAGGGAACAGCTGTCCAGATGGAACAGTCTTGAAACACCAAAGTGCTGAGAACTAGTTTAGCTCAATCATCAGAAATAGCATTTTTGTGTTACCAAGAGAACCAACTGTAGAAATTTATCTGCCTTCCCTGGCCAATTTGTTTGTCAATATGTTTACAGCAGAGACCCCAGTGACCAGCACTCAGACCCTGACGACCCCATTTAACTGGGCTGAACTGTGAACTGTTGCAAAGTCACTTCTGATTTATGGTGTCTCCACCCATACTGCACTCACACGTGTACATTTCCAAATCTTTGGGGGCACATCTTCAGGTTCTTTGCGCTGCAGGAAACTTTTCTGCTGTAGGATCTTCCCTGAGGGACTATAGAGCTCAACCATGTCAAGCATATGGGGGCAGGCACTGGATCTGGAGACACTTGGCAATTAAGCCTGTATCCTAAAGAAATGTATGGGGATCAGCCTAAGAGAATGCAGGTCCCAGATATTTGCCTAACATCTTCTCAGGTTTGCAGGGAAGAAGGTTTTGTATGGACACAGAAAAAACTCTCAGGGGAAGACCTAAATGGGATCTTGCTTCAATATGGAATTACACCCTTACTGCTCAGAAAGCCAGAGGCACCAGCTTGATTATATATCTTAAAGTGCAGTACTTTTAGTACTCAGTACAAGAATGTTCATTACTTCAGGAGATGGCTTGAAAAGTATGCCCTGGAGAAATGGTGTGATTAACATAGAAAAGCACTCTCTAAAATCTATGCAAGAAATTTCTTGGATTATAATACCCTCTTCATTTCTAGTAGTAACAAAGGATGATTGATGTATATTGCTTTAGCTGATGAAAATGTACAACATTATATTCCTCAGATAAGCATCCAAGATATTTTCAGGCAGTTTGAAACTGCAGCCACATTTCAACAGAGCTGTGCCAACATATGCCAGCTGGGAACTAGCACACAGTATATCTGTTTGGTAACTGGAAATGGACTATTTATTTTTCTTTCTTTCTTTCTCTCACAAATGTGTGTAAATTTATGACACATGACAAAAATGACAGCTCTGCAAACCAGCATCCTTTTTTTATTTTTTTAAATTGAGGATAGATGTAATGCAGCCTCCCCATGCCCTGCTTTGCACACCTTAACACCACCAGAAGGCAAAACACCCACAGGGCAGCAAGGTACTCCCTCTCAGCAGCCAGCCTGTCTTTCCTAGGTGTTAACAAGAGGACAGGAATTGTGATGTGGAAATCCAGCTGTTGGGCAACGGAATGAGGCCAGAGTTATACAGTGACCACCTTTAAATGCTTTTTTCTACTCTGATAGTCCTGCTTTCTTGACAGCCAGACTTTAAGACTGAGAGAAAATAATCAGAACTGGTATTATCCCTCCGCAATGAAAGGAGGAGGAAAATAATATCACTGGCATAGGTCAGGAAGAAGCAATGAGAAAGTAAAGATTGTCATCAATGCAAATGTTAGTTAGAATGAACAGGTGACCTAAAGGTGAAAGATTTTATATCTCATTACCAATCTGTAGAGTGATTCAGTTTCCTAAGAGCCTAATTGAATTGAATCTGTCATTTTCCAGCTGGGTTTCTTTTGCCAGCTCTGGTGCTAACACCAAGGTGCATGCACTGGCTTTTGTTGTGCTCTTTGTAGGAAAAGTACAGTAAGTACAGTTAATCAGGGCCTCTCAGAACTGGAAGATGAAAAGACTCCAGAATTAAGGAATTGATATTTGTTCAACAGATCAATGTTCAGCTCTGTAAAATCACTTCATTTATCTTAACAGGCATAGGCCAAAAAGTACTAGGTTTATACTCAGGAATTTGATTATTTCCCTTGTTTTTAGGGAGTTTGGGGGTTTTTTTTCCCCTAATGTTAGACTGCTCAAACCATTCTGCCTAGTCATCAAAAGGCAGCCATGAAAATGGTTTCACTACTATCTCTCCCCACCATGCTATTTAGCCTGGCCATGACTAAGTGACAAAGCAGAGAAATAATTCCTAAATTCTCTTTTGAGCTAGTGTTTCAAAATTGAACACTTGGGAAACAAAAAACTGCAAGCAACATCAGCACTTCTGCAACCTGAATCTGAGATAAATGTATTTTGTTTTGTTTTGTGTATTTGACAGCAGTGCCGTGGGCAGGCCCTGCCTGTCTGATGCCAAATACTCCCAGGTATTTGCTCAGGCTGGTCAGCAGTTCCTTAGCACTGATGTGCATGTCGTGCATTCACACCCACTGGATTAGGCTGCTATTTACATCAGCAAGCTGCATTTTTGCAGAGAGGGGAAGGAGAATGTGCCATGTGCCAGCATTAATGAGTTAATTAAATTAGAAAAATTCCAACGCAGGAAGCTAAAACGCTTAGATGAGTAGAATATTATGGGAATTACGAGACAGCAAACACAGCACTGCTGTGCCATTCTGCCTACATACCCAGATATTGACTGGCTTTGGAAAATTATATTTTAAAATGTGTCAAGTTTGTCAGAAATATCTGGACAGAATAACAGTCTCAGTTCTTTTTTTTTGTTCTTTTCCTGTGGGATAATTAATTTTGATAAACCCCAAATTTCTTACAATCTCTAAAGCTGTTCCAAAGGTTATTGGAACAGTACAGGCAGTGTCCAGAATCACCTGTGCCCTACAAGTTATTCTGTGACCCAAAACACTCCCTAATCCACTGGTCCTCTAGTTCTGATTGAAAACTGTCCAGTGGTCATAGAATCACAGAATGGCTTGGGGTGGAATGGACCTTAAAGATCATCTTGTTCCAACCCACACACCATGAGCAGGGATGCCACCCACTAGACCACGTTTCTCCAAGCCCCATCCAATCTGGCCTTGAACATTGCCAGGGATAAGGCATCCACAACCTATCTGGAGGACCTGTTCCCCTGCTTCACCACCCTCTGAGTAAAGAATTTCTAACATTTAACCCAAATCTCTCTTCTTTTAGTTTAAAATTATTCCCCCTTGTCCTACCGCTATCCGCCCAGCATGCACCAGGCCAGGAGAAAGTAGCCCCAAGGACATGTGGGAAGGGCCAGAGATAGACAAGGAACCTTCTCATCTCTTACCCTGCCATGGCAGGCTGTTGCACTAGATGATCTCCAGAGGTCCCTTCCAACCCTAACTATTCCGCGATTCTTTTATTTTTTATTATTTTAATTAAGTGCAACAGCACTGACACATGTCTACAAAGAAACTGAGGGTTGACTGATTTGAGAACCAAATGCTGTGGATCTCTCCTGCCCTTACCCCATCCCTCAGAAGGGAATCAGTAGAGCACGTCAGAGGGTCTCATGCAATTTCTGACTGGTGATCACTTGCCAGCAAAGAACAGACTCTTAGTAGAATGTTCTAGAAACACATTGAAAATAAAGCATCTCAGCTCTAAATTCCACCCTGCTTCAGCCACCATTTTCAAAATATATTTATGCTTTCTTCACACAAGATAATCTTCCATTTATTCAGCAAACCAAACAACCAGTAAAGCTTTCTATAGCACTGCTCCTAGGATTTAAACAAGTTAAGATTAAGGGCTTAAATCCAGCAAACCTATCAGTGTGCTCAAAATAATACCAGGAATTTCAATATATCAGAAAATAAAGAATATGGCATTAAAGATGTTATTACTACGACAGCTGTCAAGATGAATTGCATGAGAAGCATTTAAAAGATTTATATCTCAGTATCTCACCAGGTTAATTAAATGGATGCATGCATTCATTTAAGAGGATAAGGTGGGTTGCAGTGACATAAAATGAGAGGGCACAAGATTAGGTTCTCTCAGCATTAACAAGAACGGGTTGAACCAATATCATTTCCGTATTCTGTAATAAGCATGATTCATCCATTGCCATTTTCAGCTCTCATTTTCTTTCTGGCAGAAAAAAAAAAGAGACTATGAACATTTATAGACTAACATAATCAAAGCTTTAACCTTTTCAGTGTTTTCTATTTGGATTGGCTGTCCATTTTTATCATAAGATTTCAGGGACATGCCTCAGGGAGGAGAAGAATCGCCAGTAAATTACACCAAAGAATGTTGGAAAGGTCAAAGGATTACCCTCCCCTGTTTGCTTTTATGGGATGTATGAAGCATTCATATCATGCAATAAAATTATCGAGACAAAAATGATGAAACATAAGCAGGCAGAAAACATGAATCTGTTGTCAGGACAGCAGGCAAAAAAAGAAAAAAAGGACATATTACAGTGTTATAATCAATAAAAACAGATTCTGACAATGGTGTTTCTGTATCCTTAGCTCCTGCACTGACATCAAATCCTTCAGAACACTGTAAGACCTGTAACCAAGAAAGAGATATCAAGACTGAGGCTATTCAGGCTGAAGGAAACATTAGACCCAAAGCTCCCATTTCTTGGCTCAGTTTCTAACCACTGATTATTATACATTGCTCTTTACTATATACTATTATAAATTATGTGATATAGGTTATTATCTGGTAAACAAGGACTCCCTTAATCACTGAGCCTCTTTCAGCCATGGAAGGCTGTTAACCTGCAAAAGGCATGCTCTGAACACAGCAACAGCAGCAGCTGCCTCTGGGGGCTTCAACACACATTTGTCTCCCTTGGGAACCACAGCTGAGCTTAGCCAGAAATAGGCAGTTCCAGGCACCTGCAGAAGCTGAACTCCAGGACCTGAGGAAATTTCACTGTCACTATTCACAGACCTGAAGGGTTAGATGGAGATTTTGAGGGTCAGAAACAAATGCCCCATTTATATCCCAGTAAAGACTCCTCTGGCATCAACTAGATGCAATCTCTGTAATCTAGAACAAGAATATTAGAGCTAGTTGTTTCTCATGGTAAAATGGCTGACTGGCAGCAGAGACCCAACAAGAATCTCATCAAACACTGAATTACAAATCTTCATCAGAGGCAGTGGCATCCAGTTCATCCAATATGTTCCAACACTCAGAAAAATACATGCAATTAAATCCAGCATCTGAAGCAGTCTGATAGACAACTAACTGGAGGAAATAATTTAAAATACACAGCCAAGTTTTCTACATTTTGCTCAGTTTGATTTGTGTTTTCTTCTCATTTTTCTTTCATTGGTATAAATCAAGGCACTACTCAAAAAAGTCCAAGAATTTCAGACCTACATGTAAGATCTGTATCAAGGTCTCTGTTGCAATGGTAGATTGAAATTTCAGTTTTTAAAACTAGAACAAGGAGCTTGAGAAATGTGCCTAAAGATCCCTTCCTCTCTGAGACAGATGCATTTCAGTCAGCATCTCTTTTGCCTGCCCATCTGTTGTAATCATCGTCCAGAGGGACCACTAAAAATCATTGGTTCATTGTGTGCACTCCACCCCTTCCACCTGCACTGCTAAAAGAGATGATGTCTGCATTAGTCACAGCATCCCAAACAAATGCAACTCGGTTTGGTCCTCCTTGGCAGCAGAGATGACAGGAATGAAAGAACATTTATTTACTGAGGTATTCCTCAGTAAATCCAGCTCACGGATATAAGGAATTACTAAAACATCTTAACTAAGTGATAGTGTTCAGGCATGTGGTTTTACTCCACAGAGCACTGGGTTATACTTCAAAATGCTCACACAGCTCAAAGGAAAACTCTCAGTAGAAAGCACTGTAAAAATGTTTCCTCCGTTACTAGTTACACGTTCACCATCCGGCTCTGTACATCCTTAGATAACCAAAGTCATTTGCATCAGAGGGAATATCCCAATGTCTAGGCTGCAGAAATTGTTTCTAATGAATCTGGTGCTCTGTGGGTTGTAACACGGTGTCTCTACATTTCACTTTGCTGTACAGACACTCCCAGCAGGCCAGGGGCTATCCTTACATTACAGGCAATAGCTTCATTATGAAGGTACTAGTCCAATAACAGCCCAGAAAAGAAGCTGGATCAAGCTTATAATCCCTTTCTGTCCTGTGAAAAATATGGGAAGATAAGATACAGTGAAATACATGTCATCCCTCCGTCACCTGCGTTGTGGGTTAGCTGAGAAAGGGCTCCACTCCTCTGTTTGCATAGTGTGAAAACAGCTCCTCCACCCCACCATGACTAAAGTCCACCCTGGGGAAGAACTAGAGGGGAAAGACAGCACTGATCTCTTCCAGCCAAACCAGAACTGAGCCCCTGGTTTGAAGGAATAGGCTAGCAGGGAATGAAGCAAGAGTATAAAGCCTCAGTTGACTGAGCAGCTCCAGGTGCTTCCCACACAGAACACCATGCACATTTTTATCAGAAAAAAATCTTTGTATATTAGTTTGGTGTGCAAATACCTTCAGAGCCCTGTAAATCCATGCAGTTAGGACAGCTATAACTGCAGCTGAAGGTCCTTGGACGCTGCCATCACCTCTGTTCTCTGCTACAAACAAGACACATGAGAGATGTGGTGCCAGAGTGGAATTTGGGGGTGCCAGAACTAATTTATCTCCTGTAAGGATGGGAAGTGTAATCCTTCAGCTGGCTCCCCAGCTATTCAGCCTCTGCAGAAGGTAGAAGAAGTCTACTCTCATTTCAGCTGACCCAACATCATCTGAGGATGACCCAAAGGAATTCAGCTCCAACTTCCCATGCTCACTTGAGTGGTATCTGTACTTCATGGTCACAGCAGAAAGGTGACAGGGTACGGACTCAGCTCTACCACCTTCAGGTTCTTTTGTGGGATGTATTCCCTATACATCAATGAGAAAACAAAGAAAAACTCCAGGGAGATATTCCAGCCGATACAAGTTCACTTTATTCTTACACAGCAGAGCATGTAGGACTGTGGGATGTCAAGACCATAAAATTGAAAGGAATTGATACACATTGATTAAACTCCATCTTCAGCTTATGGCCAAGAAAACGATCATGGAAACATTAAAAATGAATGATGTTCTGTCTTCATACATATTTTCTTAATAGTGACAGAGCACTGCACAGTGTGGGCATACCAAACAGCCCTCCACCTTCTCTTCCCTCCGCAATTCCAGAACAATCTCATCTCAATTGCTGAATTCAGTTCTGGGCCAGAACGACAGAGACGAACTTTATGGAATTCAGGCAATAGCAGCAAAGATGATTAAAGTATTGACTTGGTGGGAAATGATTAACAAGTCCCTCCATAGCAGTTTTAAACAATGACAAGGAGGAGACTAAAATGTGAGGGAATGACCACTCACGCAAGTTTGAGGGACATATCCTAACACTAGAGACAGCAAGAAATTGATTAAGTTTATTGACAGTAGGCTGAAAAGAAATAAAGAGAGGGAAATGATGCTGAGTATCTGATGAAATTACCTGAAGTGAAATCCAGTGCAGAGAATCAAAGGAACACTTGTCATATGAAAAAAGGCAGGATGAAGTACAATAAAAAACACTGAAAGTGAGGATGCTGCCAGAAAAGAGATATTCAACAACTCTGATGGGGAAGAAAAGAGCCCACTCTGTCTTTCTTCTCAGTGTCTCTATACATTGCCATGTTTCATCCACATTAGATACAATTAAAGGCTTTTGCTTTTGGAAAAAAAAAAAAATTGTCACTCCATCCTTCCTCCCCATGCCATCAGCTGCTGGCAGTACTTATTCCAGTTTCTCAGTGTGAAGACTGCCTGTCACACACTGATTTCTAATTTTTTCATCTGCCAGAAATGTAATAAAAATGTAAATTAAAAAAAAATTAATGAATTTCCTACTTTAAAGGTTCATAGCTTTTCTATGTTTTATGTCTTTCTCTCAGTCTTTAACTCATCTGTGCTCAGTTCTACCAAGTGAAATGTCAGTGAACATACAGACTGCCATCACAGATAATAATCCAACACTTTGGGGTTATGGATAGAGTACTCCCCAGAAAATATTAGAAAGAAAGGAGATATATTATTAGAATTCTCTAGTTTCTCTCTCAATAATTTGTCCATTTTGAATGTAAAGTAAAAACAGTTCAACTACTGAAAGTGGCACCAAATAAAAAAAAAAAAAACCAAACCAATCCAAAACTACTGACAATTCATAAGTTAGTTACTCACTAAAATCTGAAAAATATCTTTGCTTGAAGTAGCAACAGTTGGGTTGGCACAGAATTATTCATCCACTTTTTTCTACAGAACTCATGTAATGTCTCAAAGTGGATACTTTTTTACCTAGATTATTTGTTGGAAATAATGCTATGCAGATTTAAATAAAGCTTTTAGGAGTATAGTTAATGCACCTCCAGACTTGGAATAACCAAAGTTATTCAATATTATTATTTAGCTCAAAATTCAGCTGGGAAACAAAAAGTATTATTAGTAGGGAAGGGGAAAGTGTTAATACACTTGCATATTTCAAATGATTCACTTTTAATTTAAAAGCATGTTTTGAGATTAAACATAACCTTTTAAAGTTTGGGTGTTTTTCCCTCTACATAAAGTTTATTAATTGGGGATGGGGAAGCAGAGAAAACCAGTTTTGAACATAAGTAAGGAAGAAAAAAAGTGTACTTGGTTCATTTCAGGTAAAGGTTTGCCCATATTTTGAGTTGGAGATTTAGGTTGATTCACTAACGTCTCAGTTTCTCTACTATACTGTGAAGGCAATAATATATAAGTGTCATTTACTGAATAAATCCTCTTTGTCAAAGACTTTAACAGTGAAACTTTCTATTAGTGCTGCTGCTCTGTGTCATTTCTCTTCTCTATCTACCAGATGTGCACATCACTATAAACTCAAATAGGGGAATAATCCCTCTCCAAACTCTGCACAGTGCAGAAAAAGACACTCAGTGTTCATTCACCTCTTCACTGTTCTGTCAAAATTAATTTGATTGGAGAAATTCAACTAGAACTGAATTAAACCCAACAAAGAAAAGGTTCTGCCACCAAAAGCAGCTATGTAGGTGAGACAGATATCCTCCACTCTCTCCACAGACTTAAACCCATCTTCCCTGCAGGGCAAACTAGGAAGCATTAAAGCAGCATCTAAAAAAAAAAAAAAAAACAACCAGGAAAAATTAGAGCAGGCCCCTTTGGGGGGAATAGTGGGGGAATTAAGCACATTGCTGCAGTCTTTAGTGCTGTTCACCTTTGATTTTGCTTGTTCGCTCACCATAATAGCAGCTACTGGAGAGGAAAGAAACTCCGACTGGGACTCCAGGAAGGGGAAGAGAAAAGACAAGCAGACAGGTGGGGCCTTCATGGGGCTTCTTGCCTAAGGGTACGCCCTAAACACAAGAATGTGTTACATCCTTCCTCTCTTCTTGGATGAGGATCCTTTGAGTTAAATCCCCACCTCTGCTTTGCCTCATGCCTGTCTGTGCCACCTCACCTGAGCTGAGTATGATCAGAGCTAGGGAGATCTACCCTCCCACTGCTGCTGGTTAAGTTAGAGATCTCAGGAGAGGTCTCAGTTATGCTTCCTGGAGTTATAAACTCTTGAACTATGCATCCAAGCTCAGAATCCCTCTGTAACACCCAGAATCCAAACCCGGAATTCAGGTGAAGAGGAATAAGTAAAACAGGTAAAGCATATTCTGTTGTGAAAACAAATTACAGCCAGTGGGTAAAAGTGAGACTTCAGTGCTTTACTAGAGAGACAGGACCTGTCAGTAAGCTTAGCTCCTAGCCAGGAGCAAGGAAAGCCTTCCCTGGGGTTTGTGGTGCATGCCTGGCTCTGCACTGCCACGCTGCCTGTGGCTTTGTAGGTTGTGCTGCTGTTGTCTAGTCCTTCATTTGGTGCTCTCTTTCCTTTACTTGTGCAATCTCAAACTAGAGATGAAGGTCTTGCTCTCAAATGTTAGGCCTAACAGCCACTGACGTAACAGAAAGCTGTTTATTAAAATGTTACACAAGGTTTCATTTTAATACTTTCCTTCATAGCAGCAGATGTTAAAAATCTTTAAAGACTTAGCTGAATTTTTGTAATTTCTAAGTGTTTCTCATATGTAACTGCAAAGAGCACCTGGGCCTTTTACCTCCAGCAGAATATGGGGATTAGATAGATCTGATTATTGATAATCAGGATTTTAGCCTTTCACCTCTGGATCAGTGTTTCTGATGAGGTTGATATTAAATAAAAGTGATTTGCATCAGCTGGCTGCTCAGTGACCTCTGAGAAATATCACAAGTTGGTAGTGGACAGGTGCCTATATGATTAAAATACACTTTGCAAGCACAGTTGGCACCCTGGAATTTTCTTATTATGAATCTATAATCTGCTCCCCCCAGCTCATAAATGCAAAGTATTCAAGAGCACTGAGATGTCATTTGAAAACACGGAGGATACAGTGTTCTTTGCTAATCCCACAAACAAAGTACCTCTGTTTCTACAGCAGTTTTGAGTCCCTGGACAAACACTTTTGTGCTCTGCAAAGATTATCATTTAGGCTGATACGTAAAATATCGACATTAAAAACCAAATAAAAACCTAGAGTGCCGGAGGTTCTTTCTGCAAGTCTCACAGTCAGCATCACGTATGGTGTTCACTGTAAAGAGAATATATATCCACACAGCACCAACAAAGTAGAATCACACAGAGTGTCCCCCATACACGTGAATCTGCATTAATTGAATCAATATTCCCAACATTCACGTAGAACTCAAGTATTTTTGGTAGCAATATAATGCTGAAAGGGTTTTGACAGGAGAAGGTATGCCCAGCCTCACATGGGGTGGTTTCTCTGACTAGGAATCAGGCAACAGCTTGGTGTTTGGGTAGGATTTGGGGGATGGGCAGGGGAAACACCACAATACTTTATGGCTTTTGAATAACCAAGCCCATAATTCAAGCCTCAAGCCTTTAATCTGTTTCTTTTTAACCCATTCAGAGGTTTTCTTGGAGAACACGTGAGAAAATATTTTCCATTAACTTTTCTTTCTTGTTATACCAATGCTGAACAAAGAAAGGCAGAGCCCTTTGGGCTGAGGCATTATGGTAGGTGAAGCTTTGTAGTCTTGGAACATCCCAGAGTTCTACCATGGAAATTTGTGAGGACTTGTCAGTTATGACATCTGTGCCAATGAATGAGGGTAGGAAAACCTTACACAGAATCCAAACAACAGAGAAGAACACTTTAGTAGAAGTGAGTCCCCAGCAGTTGAAATACATGTGCAAGATGTTTCACCTCTCTGAAAAGGAATATTGTTTGGTCTGACCCCATTCAAGATGCTATAAAATTCATAAGAACATAAAATAACAGTTGCTAAGCTTGGTACCATTGTGCTGTAGGAGAAGGACTGTGGATCCATCCAAGAACAGAGTCCTCACCTCAATGTGGGAACACAACACAGATGAGGTTAATTAGCTCAAGAATAGAGTAACCTTAACTTTCACCAGAAAAAGTGAAAGAGATGAACCACATTTTTAAAAATTAAGGAAATAGAAAGGTTTTCTAATAGTCCTATAAGGAAAATCCTACTAGAAATTTTCTACCTACTAGGAATTTTCTTCTTAAACTGGCTTTCTCAGCCACCCAGTTCCTCTGCAAGAGGCAACTGAAATATAGGGACAAAATTACTGCTAAGCAACCCTCAGCATTTACCCCTCAAGTCTCCAATTTAAATGCATTAAAATGAGTCTGCGTTTTACATGCATTTCAGATAGACTGCTTAAAAGGAAGTGGAAGAACAGGAATGTGTGCAATCAAAGCAAGTATTCATGCACCCATTTTTAACACATTTCTGCCATGTTGTCCAGCAGAACAGCTATAACCTGTTCAAACTGAACCACAAACCCAAAAAGTTAAAAACTGAAGACAGCACTGTTAACAAACTGCAGATGCATGAGACTCGTCCAGAAAGACCTCACAAATCAGCAATGAGAGGAAGAGAAAGCAAATCATGCAGAAACTATTTAATCAATGAGTAAAGACAATTATAACATCTGTTAATCTTTTGTGTAGGTTATAATTAGATGCTGCAGAGGAGTAGCCTTTAAGGGGGAGGCAGGGAATCCTTTAACATCTGCTAGAAGGGCAAACACTGTGCAATAAATGACTTTAAATGCAATCAGCAAAATGAGAGCTGAGCAGAGTTCACAAAAGGCCTGTATAAAAGATTGAGGATAACAAAATATTTTGCCAAAGGTCAACTCCTGCAGCACTAGAGCCTGAATAATGAGTTCTAGTTTATAGGCCACATCAAAAACAAACGTGATTGTGCCTCTGAAAAACAATTCTTTTCTCATTTGTGTCATTATAGCAAAAGCACATGCTGCTGCTGTATATCACGTCAGCTTAATGACTTATTAGGGCTCTATCTATCAACCTTGAACAATTTAGAATAAACAGGGAGGTATGATGTATTTTAAAGATCAGAATTCAGTCTGATTAGACTGACACAGAACTGTGCCACACTGTAAAAGTGACATGATTCTGATTTTAAATAATTAATCATTCAGTAGCTTCTAAAAACTCTAATAATTTACTCATTTTGCCCTTGAAAACAACCATATGCTTTAAGCCATTCCTCACTGAAAGTGTGAGTCCAAGAGGAAAGTATTTTATCCAGTTTAACACGGCCCTCTACTGGCAAAATAACCCCCCAAAATCTTATCACTATGTACCAGTTTGTCAGATCATTTCAGAGCAGCAGAAACATTTTACAGCAGTTACACCAAATCTCAGAAGACAGAGCAGATCTGAGCTTTAGGAATTTACATAAATTAAGTCATCAGTTATTCTCTCTAGAATTCCCTTGAGGAGAGCACTACTTCCTTTTACCCACCAGATGCAGCTCTGGCCATCAAGAGAGCACTGAAGAAAGAAGCCAAGTGCTCATATCTAGAGGAGTAAGTCATTTTAGAGGCAAATGCAGTCCTTTTTCTTGTGTCAAGTTGTGCTGTATTCCTCAAGGAGTGCCACTGATTCCCAACAGGATGGATGCACACATGTGACTTCAGTTTGCACAGTTAGGTAATACTTGGTATAGGTGAAACAAGCATAATAGAGCCCAGCTGCCAAATACAAATGCTGTCTGAAATACAAATGCTAACTACCACCAAAAGCAACTTCACTGCAAAAGAATTCCTGTTTCCTTCTTTTCTCCATCATTGCTGAAAATCCACAGTGGTGATTCAATACAGCTTCAGTCAAAGTGAAGCAGACAATGAAATTCGCCTCTGTTGTTGCATGTGGTAATTAACTCTTCCTAATTGTATTATGTCTGAGCAACAAAGGAAAAAAAGGATACGGTAAAGTATTGAATTTAACAATTTAGATAACGATGAATTATAATAATCAATTAGCACTGTCAAAGAAAATAATTTGTGACATGCATTTGATTCTGTCCAGACCTATTGTGTGCACACACTACTCAAGGCTGGTTTGCCTCTGGAAAACAAATAGTGTTGTCCTGTGGAAAGCTTATCAAACATGCAGCTTAACAGTAGCATTTGTTCTTGCTGTGTGTCAATACTAACAGACCATATTTCAGCAACATAATTGTTTTCCACTGCTTTATAATCCAACCTGCTTTTCAGGGTCTGCATCATTCATAGCCCATAGACAATGACACAGCCCTTTTCCAGAAGGCATTGCTGTGGCACAAACCACATTTATCTGATTCACCTGGATGCCAAGCAATGGAAGCATAAAAGATTTCCCAGTGTTTTTCACGTAATAGCTATCTAACTTCTCATCCTGAAAAACATCATGACTAATTTATGTAACCTTCAAGGAAAACCTGATGTAATTCAGGTTCCTGCACGCTACACGAGCATTATCAGTAGAACAGCACAGAACAGAGCATTACAAGTGTTAATAGCTCATGTTCTATTTACATTGTACATTTATCCTGTTTCAGTAATAAAAGTGCATATTACATGCTTTAACTTCTGAAGGTGTTCTGGCAGATTTGGCACGAATTTTCCTTCCGCATAACTGCGATCCTGCCAGGAGCTGAACACGTGCAGAACCACACACGAGCTGCAGAGCGTCCCGCCGCATTTGGCCCTGGCTGCCCCGTGCTGAGCTCCTCAGCCCACTGAGCTTCCCTTGGCACCTTTGTTCTGTGTCTTTTATCCCAACCTCAGTCCCACTTGTCAGATGATGACAGGCTGGAGTCTGCACTGATTCCGTTTCTTTTCAGATGGCGAGAAAGCCCAAAGAATTGACATTCTGTTGGCAATTGTCCCTTTTGATGCCATTCCAGAATGTTATCAGATTATACGCTGTATCCTTGGGCAGATTTCTCAGGGAAAATCCAGCCAGGGGATCCCTCTGCTGAAAAGTGAGCTCAATCTATATTTTAATTTGCTATATTGGTATATAAGAAAGAAAATATAAAGGTGAGAAGGAAAATGCAAAAGAGGAAAATGAAAATTGGATGCCCACGGGCTCATCAGGTTTTGAGAGTCTGCTTCTGTTTTTAAGGTAATTAGCTGAAGATTAGCTTGTGACTGAAGTGGAAGTGGAATTGTACCCTCTCCGCTTCACGTTTACAGGGGCAGGATTTCTACTTTTGTAAGTCTAAGCCTCTAAACACTTATACACAATTCATCTACAAGAACAATATCAGAGAAGCCCATGAAGATTTTTAAACAGCAGTAAAATTCACATTTTTCAGATTAGTATTTGCACTTAAAATTAAGTGAGAAAGATAAGTGTGACCTGAGTGGGTTTTTTTATTCTCACTTTTTTCTAATTATTTCGAAGATTTTGTAGACGTTTATTTGCCAATGATAGCTGAACACTCTTTGCCAGTGTAAATTCTCAGTTCACAACAATATGTCATCATTATTGGCCACCAGGTGACAGGGGGAAGAAAAGACTGGCTCACGGGAGTCAGTGATAGGAATCAAACCACCCAACCTTAAACCTATTCCATCATTCCAAGGAAAGCCTCTATCACAACTCTCTGCTCTTCACTCCTGCATTCAGTGGAAGTTTCCAAGCTACAGAAAGGTCTTTTAAAGACCATATAAATCTTTTTTCATATTATTCTGAAAAATGAGGATGAACACCTAAGGAATATGAAAATATGTTCTAATTTAAGCACCCATTTGAAACACTAAAAGCTTTTGCCATTCCCATGGCATTAATGCAGAGCTAAATTTAGGTTGGTTTCCCCCATCCCCCAGGAGAATATGCCTTAGTTGCAAAGACAGAACAACAGCTCTTAAGTTGCACAGTATCTTGACATGCCAAGCCGCATTACAGCATCAAAAAAGAAGAGATGGACAGTTTTGATCTGCTGTAGAAACAGGGTCACTTCAGAGGGGCATCTGCAGTTGTAGCCACTCTGACCTTAATAGGAAGCCCCAAAAATCTGTTGCTCTGCGGGACTGAGAGGCCTTGTAAATAAAGTCAGTAGCAAGCAAAGCAAAAAACCAAACCAAAACAAAACTCCATAGTGCTGATAATTCAGGAAGAATCCTCCAATCCTTATTTGATTTATTTGTACTGACTTACCCTCATATACTTGCCAATCATAGTTTTCTGATTTCAATCTTCAGAAATATGCTTTGTCTTCACAAAGACAGATCATTAAATAGAGGTAAATAGTAATAAAGAGTTCCTCATACACAGTACTGCGATCAGGTTACATTCTGGAAAAGCCACTACAACTGAAATTGCAATAATTTAGAATGGGCTTCTGGTGAAGGACTGAAAAGAGAAGCAAGAGACTTGGGGTTTTGTTAATAGCTTTTGAAGTGGGTAAACTAAATTTTAATAAACCACATCTATGGGCCAGTTAGCTCCTCTGTAAAACAAGAGTAATTCCATGCCCATCGCAGCTAGTTGTTCTGAAAATTAGTGAATCTGTGGTCAGAAACTCAGTTGTGTCCCACAAACAGCAGGCAGCACAGAAGCAGTTTTTTCACAGCAGCTACCAGCATGCTAGTGTTTCTGCTCTGATGTTTCAGGACTTGTTGGCTTTCTGACATAAACACTCAAAACAAAAATTACTGTTTCTCAGATGATTGACAACTCATTTCATCCAAAAGACATAAGATTTCTAAGCACTGTATGATTCTCTCTTTTAAACTTATACACCTCCAGAACTTGAAAAGGGGCTAAAAGTGAAAAATAGTCAAGTTTTGCTTTAAATCAATGCCTGCATAAGAAGGAAAAGAAATTTAAGAAAACTGTACTAAAAACTATAAGGAGTTAATAGTAAAATTTCAAAATAATCTTGAATATTCAAATTAATATCATTAAATGACAAAAGAACAATCTTCAGACAGTCTTCAGGTTTTGTTCAGTTAATGAAGCACTCAGGAGATTTTAAGAATCTGAAAGTTTCATCACTTGAATTAAGAGAGAGCCACTTCAGTGTAATCTCATACAAACAAAAGCCAGAATGAAGTTTTCATTTGTCCTGAACCGCAGTCAGATGCACTGCTGTAATTACTCCTAACAACTACATACTTGCATACTCTTTTAATTAAAACAAAACTACAAATAGCAATGCTGACACACTCTTAAAGAAAATAAGCTTTACAGAGATGATAACACCAAAACAGCAAAAGTCTTACTTGCAGTAGTTCAGTCAAAACATGCCAGCCCTGGAGAACTCAGAACCGTCAGAAGTCTGTGCAGTCCAGAAATTCTCTTGAGTTTATCCAGTGTTTATTTACCAAGCTTTAAAATTCTGTGGTTAGAAGAACAGAGTTAGCTTTCTACACCCTCCACAGCACTAAAGTCCTTCAGTAACAGCAGACATGAAGTTTGCTGATAGTTGGGTTTGCTGCTGCTATGTAGTTGCTCAGTACTTGTAAATACAAGCTCTGTGGACAAAGTCCCAAATGACATCACAGGCAGCTGCTTATTGTTGAGTCTTTATTAACCGACTGTCAAAAAAGAAAAGCGAGGAGGAAAGAAAAGCCCAAACTATCTTCCCTGCAGCACAATTTGCATCTTGGTAGGAGTTGCAGTGCTACACATATAAATACTTCTGTTTACCCAACTGATGTTTTTCTGGAATGAATAAACGGTGTTTGCAGGGAAAAGAGAAAATTAAGAAAAACTTAAACAGATTCACCATGCAAAGAACACAGGGAGAAAAAAAAGAGAAAAAATGCCAGCAGTGCCGTTTTCACAATTTATCACTGAATTCTCCTAATTCTTTCGTTTATTTAACAACAGGGGTGCAAACCTGTATGGATTTTAAAGCACAGAGTAAAGGACTTCAGTACATTGAAATGAAAGTTTCAACTCATTCCTAGTTTTGAAAGTTACAGAATTACCACTCCATGATCTTCACAAGATTTAAGACAGCTCAACATCAGTTAAATATGTTTTGAAGTAAACTCTATTATTTTTCAAAAATGAAAATAATATAAGAAAGCAAGAAACAGCATCAGATATAATTACTCACTAGGTGCTAAGGGCATAAATACTGACCTTTCCTAAACTGCCTTCTCCAAGACTAAGTAGCACTGTGGAGCTGAAACACACACTCAATTCCCCCCGAGGCACGGGATACTCACTTGAGAACTAGTCCAGCTCCTAATCTGAATCTCTGTCACTGAGAGTTCCTGCCGAAAGAGAGGGGCTGGGACTCTGTGCCTTGATTTCTCAGACGTGAATCCTTTCAAGTCACAACTTCAAACGCTGGAAGAACACCACCAAGGCTTGGGACAGGCTGAGCTCTCTTATCTGTGCACGTTTCCACACGAAGAGGTTCAATATTGAAAACACCTGGCCACTCACATCTAAACACCCTACAGTGCGTGTTCCACAAACAACAAAACAACCGAAACTTGAGCTCAGGGATGAGCTGAAGCCAAGTTTTCACTGTGTTTTTAATTGCTACACATGAAAGCATGAACCCAAATTCTGCCTGTATTTGCAGAGAGAAAACCAATCTTGGGTCGGATCCTAAGCTGCTGTAAATCAGGCTAGATGCAATTACACACCTGAACAAGAGCAGTCAGCTGCAAGCTGAAATTCTGCTTTCAGCCTGCAAGAGTGCCATTAAAAACATTTGTGACCTTAATGACAGAGTGCCTGGTTTTCTTGGTGCGTGCCCTGAGTGGCAGCAATACCCTGCTGACACAGTGATGCTGAGTTCATTGGAACTGCTCATGTAGGCAATTGCTACCTCTGCTGCTGGCTGCCTCTAAAATATAAGCTTGTGCTTTTGATGGAGATCTGTTGTAAATCCCCTACATTTATTCCTGTGGATAATCAGCCTGTAGTGCACAAGAAACACCACAGTGTGTAACTATGAGTGATATTTACCACCCTGCCTCAGACACGCAGGGTTGTGTTCCTCTTCCATTGCACTCAGCAAGGTTTTATATCTTGCTCATTAAGAGCTTTCTAGTCTGATCCAGGAAGTCTTCAAAATACTTTGAGGATGAAGTGGGCTATGGGAATAATAAGTGCTAACACATAATATTCACTAGCATGAATTTCAAACCATACAGCTTTAGTTCCAGCTTCACAAGTGCCATTTAAGCAAATGTGAATGAGGCCATGTACTTGGATATACAGCTCCATGAGGTTGTTCCTTATTCCATCAGGAACAAGCCCGTAAGATCAGCAGAAGAGTTAGGTTTTGTTTAAATCTGATGCTGACTTACAGTGTGCCATCTCAGACCAAGGATAAGATTCATTTTTTCACCTGCCATTAGAAGTATTTCTAAAATTGCAAAACACAGGTTACATTGAAGCTCTCTTGCTCCAAGACACTAATGCAGACATATACACATGTAGAAGAAAGGAAGAGTGTATAAAGTCATAAAAGAAGGAAACTACTAGTCTAATTGAAAAAGACAAGTGTCTAATGAAATTAAAAAAGATGAGCCTTAAGGAAAATTGCAGCCTGTTCCCAGGAAGAATATGTATTATTTAGCAAAATTTAGCACTTACTAAACATCCTAGAGAATGTCAATGCATTTCTAGGCTAAGCACACCTAGGTGAGCAGGGCCAGGACAGCAGACACGCTACTCACATCTCCCTGGTCAGGCTGCACTGTAGAGCCACTGACTTCAGTTGCCTGAAAGCAATTTTTTGGAGATTTCCATCTAAGTTCTGTCTCAATCCTTTTCAGAACCGGTGGTTATTGTAAAAACAAAAAAACAACAACAAAAAAAAAAAAGCACAATTAAACAAGTACTGAAATTTGTGGGTTCAACCAGCAAGTTATTCTTCCCAAGAGGAGAATTGCCATGAGGGTGGACAAACAGATTCCACATTCTTCAAATTACAGCCCTTATTAAGGGAGTGGCCATTAGCTCACCCTCAGTGCACTTATCCATCTAATTTCTATTCTAAGTCATCATAAGATATAGCTGCTGGCTGTGCAGATACAACTTATTTTTGGCAGGAATGCCACGGCTTTTGCTAGAACAAAATTAACAACAGAATTCAGTCCTTGACTAGCCACAGGTTGAGTGAAAAGATAAAGAAGTCCAAGTCATGAGCTGCAGTCGTTGCTCCTGGCCTGATGTTCAGTCGGCTGAGCTGATTCATGTATCTGAGGAAATAATTCAGCTTCATACTGCCTCATTTTTGATGAGCAGACAGGTAAGATGAGACATAACCAACTGATCTAAGGACACACAGATGTTAGTAAAGCTTGTCAGTAAACCTCTTGCAGTTTAGCCAGGATCTCTTTAAGACCCCATGTCTCATACTAACACAAAATCCTTACTATATTCAGGTTCACTGTTCACATTTGACTTTACTTTTTTATTCACTTAGAAAGTTCCTCCTCATTGAAGAAGCCAAAACAAGGACATCTTCTCAGAAAATGCAATAGCTGGATGGGATTGAGTCACCTAAACTGCACAACACCTTCCCTGAAGCACTGCAGATGTCCCTGCAGTTGTGATGTGCTTGTTCTCACCAGCTCAAGAGCAGGAAACAGCTCGGACCCAAGTGTCTCAAGGTTCACTCTCTCATTACAGACCCAAAACGCTGCAACAGAGGTGATCAGCCTCCCAGCCTGACGAGTTAAAAGGCAGGTGGGAAATGCTAAGAGTATTTTCCCGAGGGATGCCCCCCTGTGCTGAGAGTCCTGGGTGGTTGGTTCAGCACAGCTTCAGACAAGCCCATGTAAAAGCCCTCTTTTACCTGTGTTGCCACTCTTGGGGTAAGGACAGACAAGCTGAGAGGCTGAAGAGCAGTTTGGTCCAGGACAGAATTGCAGGACATTAAAATCCCAAGAAATTGTAGTAGAATGTAACATAAAATCCTAAATTGTTACATTTTTACCCCAGAGTAAATACACAGATCACTGGAGGGAAAATAATAATTTTTAAAAAGTAAAATAAATTGTAGGCTGCAGAATTTGCCCTCCTTGGAGTTGCAAGTAGTTGGAAGTGTTGACCTGGTTCCTAAAATATCATGGAAATTTCTCCTGAATGACAGCAGGGTACCAAAGAGCAAAATGATATTTGAAAATGTCTATTATTCTCAGTTTTACCAACACAGTTAAGTATGTCTTACAAAACACATACCTACAAGGATGTGAGATGTCACAAGTTAATGCAGTAAACACTTTCCTGGGGTAGCTGGCAGAGAAGACAAATGACTGACAAGTAAGTTAAAATATGTGGAGAGAGTAAAAGGAAGGGTGTGAGGGCGGTGTATGAATCTCCTCGGATACTCACTGTCAAACACTGGCCTTCAGTTGAAGCAGTTTGATCAGGCTGGTAAGCTTTTGATCACAAAGATAATTTGGTTTTTAACCTTACTAGGTGATTTTTCAAAGCTTTTTACCTCCCCTGCATGTCAAGAATAGAGAAAAGGTCTTTAGCAAAGGCAGGTTTTACTGCTGGAACAAAAAATAGCTCTCTCTTCTGTCACATTTATGAATTTAAGCTTCAGAGAAAGCAGCAAATAATGTGTAACAACAATAACTGTGTTCAGATTGGCCATTCTACTACGTGCAGAATGGGGGATATCATCAGTCTGGTTTGTCCTTTCCAGTTGTGCTCTCAGTGCCTGGCACTGCCGTGGTCCCCTCTCCAAGAGCTCCCCGACAGCTTCTGTAATGACCTATGTGCTCCTGAGTACCTGTCACTCCTGCAGCTGAAAATATGATATTCTATCTCCTGGAAAAGCACCTTTATACAGAAACATTTACTCTACCTCACATCCTACACTACAGGAAATCCTGTCCTTACGTGCCAGGATGAAGACTTGACACCCTATTCTGACACACAAGAAAAAGAGAGGCTAAAATGAAATGTTTAACCTGGCCTTTTCAGATGAGCTGAGAGCTAAAGAGAGCGTATACGATTGCTCTTGCCATAGCAGTGATTTGCAATCAATTTCTAAATCCTTTACAGTTCCATAATTTTTGCTTCAGTTGAATTCTATGAAAAGCATTCATTGGAGAAAATTGATGGGATGTCTTTAAAGGACATTGCCTTTCACTACAAATCACCTCATTGTAAAATACGATGTTAAGCAAATCATAAAAAGTTTGTTTTGAGTGTTGCCACTTGAAACTGAAAGAGGTAGGCAGAAGCTGGATTTTTGACTTAGAAGAGAACTCAGAAATACTACAAATGTATTACAAAATATAAGTACATAGGGCTCGCTCTCATTGGTTCCATGGGTTAAGCCATTATTCCTTCTTTGCCTTTCCTGTTGTTTCTGGAATCAAGCAATTGATTCAACCACCAGTGACCTTATCCAGAATTAATTGAAATCAATGGAATTAGTGGATTCTGGAGCAAGCCCAAAACCAGTGCATGTTCAAGGGCTTTTGTATATCCTTAACCACACAAATAAACCTCTGCAAATTTAGATTCCAGTGGATCCAATCATTAAATCAGTTCTGCAGTTTAGCTTCACATATGGACAGGGGTCCCCTGCTGGATAGTGAAAGTGGGCTCCATTATGAGGAGAAGGTTATTTCCATAATCTCTTCCTGATGAAAGCATGTATTTGTACAGGTGTCAGAGACCCAGCAGGGCTGGCACCTAAGGGAAGGCTGACTAATTTGCACTCTCCTGCTGCCTCTTCGGACATGTCGCTGTGTGTCAGCAAGCAGAGGTATCGGCTTGTGAAACACACATTCCTCTGATGCAAGCATCTGGCTTCTTGGCAGCCAAGTCGTGACAGGTTCTGCGGCAGCTGTGATGGCTCCACGCTCTCTCAGATGGTTAAAAAGTGTTGTTTTTCAGCCTAGCTGTTTGTTTTCCTGCTGCACTCCTGGATGGAAGCCCATTTGCCCTTTTAATCAATGAACTGGCCGTTGGATTGGAGTAATCAGCTACATTTTTGTGCATGTCAGAGCAGAGATTCCTGCCCAGAGACTGCCAGCTCTACAGCCCTGAGCTCTTGACTCCATGCTTCACCTAGTCCTGCTTCATCCTGGCACCTCAACACACCAAGGAAAGGGTCATCTTCCCAAGCTGAGAGCAAGAACTAGAACAGCCTTCTTCATCCCTGTCATAGGATTTCATGGATTTCATAGCTCCTGCTTTGTTACAGGAGACAGTATTCAGATCAAATAAGGAATACAATTTATTTATTTCAGATGGCTTTATAAACTGTCCTCCCATGTGCATGCACCAGATGGAGATAAGAATCTGGCTGGAAGCTTTAGCCTTACACTGTGTGGCACAGAGGTAACAGCATATCAGATTACTGAGAGCAAAAATTCTTCAGAGAAGATTACATAAATCTGAAATAAATTTTATTTAAATTGCCTTTAAACATTTTATGCAAATCTACAATATAACGAGCAGTTCCAAGCAGTTCCAAGCAGTTCCCTCAAACAAATGAGCACATGGCATCACTAACACCAAATGTGATAGCACAGTATTAAAAAGGAGTTCTCACAGGGGTACCTCAAAGATCAAAAGCTGTTATCTACCTCTCAGCCATTTGTGAGCCATCCCCACCTTTTCACTCTAAATGATAATCTGTCCCTCATTTTTCCTTATGTATTGCTGCTTGTGGAGGGAAAATAAGTAATGAACTGACTTGGACAGGCTATATTTTCCCTTCGCAGGGTTTTACTCTTCACGCTTATGCTTGCTACATGAAGCTCTTCTCTTCTTGTGGGGTGCAACTACTGTTATTTCTAGGCAAAAAGGCCAATTCCTGCCCCTGCTCCAGAGAGAGGAGGGAACAAATCTTCCCTGCCATCTACCTTCACATATTCCACTGATCTCTTGAAGAGGGCCTAGTAGCATCCTGACCAGTCCAATCACGCACTGATTTCCAAGCACACACACACACATGCTGTTAATCCATTCCCACATGGAGCTCTGATCACTGGCCAAAATGACGTCTGTGGAAACAAAACATCAGTGTCACTATGGCTTCCAACCACAGCAAGTCACACATGTCCAGAGTGACCAACATCAGCACCCAGCACCATCCTTTCCTAAAGGCTGTAGGAAAATGACAGTCCAAAACCAGTTGGAGTTATGTTAGTATAATTTAAAGTTCCCTTTGGGTCTTTCCATTCCATCTTCAAAGCAGTACAGGTAAGAACCACTTCCAGCAGATGACTTAGTAAATAGACCAGCAACAACATGCCTGGTTTTAATATAATATAATTCCATATTGTTACATACAATATAACTTGATAAAACCCTCTCATTTTACTGAATGACTGTTATCAAGAGTCTATCTGAAATGCATTACCAGTATTCTGGTCTCTTAGCACCCCTAAAATCCACAGACAGTTGATCCATGCCACAGGTAAAATATTCAAGGGTTAAGCAGCTTTCTTAAAGCCTAGGAAGAGCCACCAATAGATTGAAGTCTAGGAATTACTGCTCCCAGCACAGTCAGCGGAGCCCTGGACAATACCATGAAGCCTGACTCAAAAGTAACTCAGTGCAAGTCCTCAGGCCTCTCAGCTCTCCTCTTGAAAAAATCCTTGTTGATGTTGAAAGCAGTAATAAACTGTACACACACTAGGATTTCAACAATATGTATGATTACTTTAAATCTGTGAAATATAACAACTCGTAAAAGCTACCTAGACACTTTCCAGGAGAAGACACCAAAGAGTCTCTTTGCAAAAAGGATGATGGAAAAGCACAAAATTATTTTTGTGAGGAGAAAGGTTTCTTAGTCTTCCTGCAAGAAAAAAAGCCTCCATCCTGTTTCTCTGGATAGAAAAGGACAGGTATATCAAACAAAAGCTGTTCTGGTTTACCACACTGCCTTCTCTACTATAGTGCTGAAGATTTTATTGCATGCTATAAAGAGAGGAAAAACTCATCTTGTAGTCATATAAACACAGTGAACAACACAGAATAAGTATCAATTACTTTTGCAAGTTTCAGTGATAGCCTCAACCCCTGAGGATAATTTCAAATGGTATGATAAAGACTTCAGTTAGATTAAAACATCAAAAGCAAACTAGCATTCAAACCCAAACAATTCCGCCTCTGCTATGGAAGTTACAATAAATTTTCTGAACTGGCAGGTTTCCCTCCTAGCTGTTCAGCTGTTCCTTTCCCACAGGTAAAATAAGTCAATCTGTTTGAGAAGACAATTTGCCACCCAGCTTACTTAATGCCACACATTAAAATTAAATGACTGACTAATTTTGTTGTCAAAGAGCTGTTTTAATGGGAATCCATGGTTAAAAGAAACACCCGCAATAGGGAAATAAAATCAGATGATGTTGACTTCCATGTGAATTAGATCTAAATAAAATAACTGTCCAACTTTTCATCTCTTTTTACATGGAACTTTTCTCAAATCCTTCAACAGGTCCCTGCTTATATGTCATTCCCTGTTTAATCCCATGATTCAAATTTGGCTCAGTGATGTTAGTATAAACACAAATATGACTAACAGAAAACACGAGATCTGTGATAAATTTTTTATTCATCTGGAATTAGACATGATAAATTCTTGTAGCATACTAGCAAGTCAATGTAGCTGCATTTTCCATTCCCCCATATGTGACTATGGAAAGTGCATGGAAGTGCGGCAGCCTGGTGCTGGGTGCATTCACACAGTGCCGTGCAATGCCTTGCAGAGATGTTTGAAGCAATTGTGAAAGAGTTTCTTTGGTTCTGGAAAGCAGCTTGGCCACGTTAGCTCCCTGCATGGAGCCCAGAACAGGAAATACCCTCGGCAGAGGCCTATGGGAGCGTGCTACAGTCCTGCCCCAGCCCAGCCAGCAGGTTCAGAGCCAGCTCAGTCATCCCCACATGGCACTGCCCTATCACCACAGGAGTGTTAAAAGCGTTCATTTTGCTTTCAGAAAAGGGAAGGAAAATTCTTCATCTTCACAGTATAAGTCACAACCTGAAAAGGCGTTCCTAGTCGTGGTGTGAGCTCATTTGATTCATCCTAGAACACCATTCTTCACTAGAAGAATAAAAGCAGCTCTGAGGTTGAGTACCAACTTTGAAATGGTCTGTGGGAGCACGAAGCAAGACTCACCCTTGCTTTTTGATCAAATGAAGAGCTAAGGCTCAGGCCAGTTCACTGCCCTATGCCTGCAAAGGATCAAGAAACCCAAGTGCACCCTGACCAGCACTGCTGGGGTCTGCTCCATGTTCCCTTATTTCAAATATAGTCTTAGCAAATCAGATGAGCAACTCAACCTGTTTTCAAAAGCTCAGTGCCATACACTTAGCTTCCATACACCCATGGATATACAGGGATTAATGATAGGGATTAGCTGTCACTAGCCAGAACCACTTGCTTTCAACATTTGAAACATCCTGAAAATATGAAGCACTTACAATTTTAACTCAGATATTCTTCCTCTACTTTATGTTTTAGGTTGTTTTGCTGAATGACTTGGGTCAAGTCTTGTGTGTTGACCTAGAGGTCAGTCATGGCAGACACCTGGAACTGCTTCTCTGTCATCTACCCTGCCCTGTTGTTACTTCCCTATCCCTCCAAAATTACAAATACAGCAGCTCTCAGCATGCAGAAGTGTGTCTTGCTCTGTGTGAGTGGGTGTCATCAGTTAGCATTGTTTATGTGATGCCACAGGTAAATGAACAATGTTTAAGAATTTTAAATAAGGCTTATTGTGCTCATTGTCTCCATTTCCTTTCAGAGTTCTTCCAAATATCCCAGAAGTTTGGACAAGAAAAGTTTCTACTCTGCTCTATCTTTGGCACATATCTTTAAACAGATGGAAATTATTGTTATGCAGCCTTAGGACATATCAGGAACTCTTTTTGTTTCTATAATGAGACCCAATTAATACTTAGGACTTTCTGCCACTCAAAGGATTTTAAAATATCAGGATTTCAGCCAGAACTGTAGTGCTGATGTGGGCTTTTATGATATAATCTAACTGTAATTACCTACACTAATATCAACATAAGTAATGATAGTCATTCTTATTCTATAGGAAGCTTGGGTATTCCATTGTATTTAAAAAATGCCTACTCTAAAACACTTTTCTCGTTCCCGTTGCAGGGTCAGCATTTCA
This sequence comes from Atrichornis clamosus, assembly GCA_013400975.1. Lineage (NCBI taxonomy): Eukaryota > Metazoa > Chordata > Aves > Passeriformes > Menuridae > Atrichornis > Atrichornis clamosus. Next base: position 141,963 of record WBMZ01006781.1, read on the forward strand.
CCTTAGTGTAGTTGCAAATTAGAGTAATTATATTGAGCTAGGCAGTCTTTGGGCTGGTGTCCTTGAAAGTTTTGCTGCAAAATAAGACAGGACAATACAGTTGTTACGCTGTGCAACCTTACCATGCAGAAGCCATCAGAAATATCTGCACTGAGAACTGGTGTAGAATAGCTATTTTGTAATAATTTACTGCTAATTTTGCAGTAACTTCTCCATGTAGACAAAACCCTGGAGGCAGCTTTCTATTCTCAGGGCTTATGCATTTCAGAAGCTTTTACATAAAATGATACCAATGAAAAACTGTATTTATAAAATATTCACAGATTAATACTTAAATACAACTTAGACACAGAGCAGGACCTCCAGGGTTACCACTACCCCTGAAAAACTCAGGTTATGAAAGCTTGAAACGTCTACACTAATTTTTGAACTTTTTCTTGGTCATTAGAAGTTTATGCTGAATATTTAACAATTCTGGGCAAATTATGACACTTAACTTCACACTTCACCTTTTTCTCTTTCTCCACCTGCAGCACTGGGAACCTCCAGTAATGAATCTCAGCATCTTTGGTGAATCCAACAGGACTGTTCACCAACTGTGGCTTCCAGCTTCTGCCTAATATACCTGAAAATTTCCACCAAAATCAGCATCCTGGCCACCATACTGCAGACAGATTAAGAGTGAATTAGGTTACCCAGATGCATTGCAAAAGAGAGATTTACAACCAGGACTAAGCTAAATGTTACTAAAATATAGTGGAAATTAAAGTAAGTAAGCTTGATATCCTCTTTCCCCTCCTCCCCTCCTCTCCTCAGAAATATTCAATGACCTGATAGTTGGCAAGATAAACAATAAATGCCTCTGTAACCTAAAGGGTGCTATGTACCAGAAATGGTAAATATAATGGCAGGAGTTTGTTTACTATTACAAGGTAAGTTTTTTTAAAATATATTTAATTACTACTGTCAGAAACTCTGCTAAAAATAGGTTATTGAGTTACATTTTTTCTGCATGACAGATAAATGTAGGAATGCAGCATTCACAAGGAACAGTTTGTACTAGGCACTGTATTTCCTCTCCCAGAACTTCCAGAAGAACATCATATGAATTTTGCAAATACATCAAGGAGAGAATAGACACCAGGGGCTGTAAAAACTAGAAGATCATAGACATGCAAGTATATGCAGGTGCTATAAGCAAACTACATTTTCTTCCTGCCAAAAAGGCCTCTCTAATCTCCAAGCTAGTGAAAATGTCCTCATTGCTCCAATATTTTCCCTGCAGCCACAACAATTTTTTAAATACATGTGCAGACATTTAATTTTATCCCCTAGGAGGACAAACTCAGCAAGAGACAATGTCCATCGAGTCCCTTTAAGGTCACATATATTTTTGCAAATTAGTCTACATATTCAGGCTCTCTGTATAGTTATTAAAATCCTACCATCACTTTTCAAGAATGAGAAGGAAGAATGTTGATTTTAGCTATTCCTATAGCTCTGACCCAGGCATAACTCTCCCTAAATGGAGTGGAGAGTCAAAACCTATGGGGACATTAAATGATTTCAGTTCACTGCTCCACTAGATCATCCCCACAGAGTTGGTTTAGTTCAGAAATGTTTGGTGTCAGAGCTGAAACCACAGCAGCTCATTACCCAAGCAGCTGCTTAGGGTGAGATGCCCCATGTGTGCTGGAGCAGGGCTGCCTGGCACCGAGTCACTCGAGCCAACACAGTTTTAATTTACTCAAAATAAGGGTACTGTCATGCCTCATACACCTAAAAGAGCGCCCCTGCTTCCACGGGGAACGGCAGTGTTTGGTGCCATGAACTAGAAAACCAGTTGTCCCAAACAATGCCAGAGCAGAGGTGAAACAGCACAGCTCCCACTTGGACTCTGCTGTTCCACACCTCCTGGCCAGGCTGGGAAGCAAATGGAAGTGGCTTCTCCAGAAAATGCAAGAAGTCACCTCAAAATGATTAATGCCACATCTTCTAACTATAAAGTATTCATTTTTTACAGATACCTATGGAAAACAGTTGCCCTCAGGCTGGCATACTCTGGAAGTATTTTTGAGGAAAACAACACAAGTGTTGGGAGCAAGGCAGCAGAGACACTTCCAAAGACAGATGTTCACCTGGAATATCTTTCATCTGAGTTTGTGTGAGTGCTCAAGCCCTCCAACCAGCCTCCTCAGCTTTACAAAAATCCTTTCTGGGTGGGAATTACACAACGACCAAGTGTCTGCACCTTACCACAACACTTACTCCTTGCTCTAGAATTTAAGCTTTAATTAAGTTTCTACACTTTATGCCTGCAAGGAAGATTTATCAAAACACAAGCAGAACATAAACCTTCAACCTGTATAAAGCCTGAGACAACAGCTCAGAAAATCTGTTTTTCTTCTTTGCACATCACTGAAATGAAATCACAGAATTTCCTAGAGGCAGCTTCACTGAGAACACCAGATTTTTAATAAATATTAAAGTACAGTTCTTGGGGGTTTTTTTGCCACCCTTCCCAAAGAAGCCTAAAAGATTTTTGCCTTCAGCCTTACTGTTTTTCTCTCAATAATCCCAAAAGAAAACCTGTACTTTTTGCTATCTCAAACATATTTAAAAACAAGGTATTGACAGACTACAATAAATTTAACTGAACAGCAGTATAACGGATTTATTTAGCAGAGTTTTCCAACAAGCACGTATTGATGAATTTGAGAGAAATTTCCCTCCTTCCAAAAAAACAAGCTGCAACCAGGAGTTTCAGAAAATGCTGTGGGCCATTGTGGCTGGGCAAGGTTCCCCCATGGGGGTACAGCTCTTGCCTCACAAGCCTCTGTGTCACAGATATGGCACAAAACTGCCTCTTGTCCATATATTTAACACCGCAATTAAAAGCTGATTGAAAACCCGTGGATGTCAATGGGAATCCATTACCTTCTGTGGGTGCCACAAGCTGCACCACACCAAGCACCACCAATGGAAAAGCATCCCACAAACATTCCTGAACAAGACCCAAAGCCACAGAGCAAACCTCACCCTGCTTGTGGCTCATCGCTATCGTACAGTGCTGTCTCAGACTCCAGAACTACAGCTCCCAGCCTCCAGGAAAGAGCAGACAGACATTTCAGACATGGCACACTGTGGAGGGCATAAAAACCCAGGTTTGTTTCAGGACAAATCCACAGAAACCGTGAGGCATGGCAGTGATTTCACAAATTCACTGTCACTCGTGCCACAGCTTCTCTTTACACCGAGCCCAAAGCTGCACAGGGAACTGTCAGAAGTTCACAGTCCCTCTCCCCATCCCAGGAATGCTCTTCCGCCTCCTCCCCTGTTCTCTGTCACAGCTCAGGGTGACTCAGCTCAGCTCCCAGGAGGAAATCCTGCCTGCTGCTCACACATATGAACTCTATCTGTCCATAATGATACACATGCACTGCTGAGAAACCATGAAAAGAAGAGCAGGAAGAGAAACCCATGGGGAATGGTGGGACAGAGATGGACTGGCACACACAGCCACAGCTATCCTGCATTAAAATGAGTTACAGTCATTACATTCATTACATTCAAGGTGGGTTTCCAGGAAAAAAGCTGCTGTACGATCTCCCACTGCACATGATTCAGTGCAGTGTGCTTGCACAAATTACCCCCAAACCTTTGCATATTGGTTTTATTCCTTACTCTAATGAAAGAGACAAAGCTATTAAACTTTCCTCACACAAAAGTCAAATTTATCTTCCATACTGAGCCAGGTGTATTGACATTGCAACCCTGCTGGTACCCACAAAAGAGGGTTATAGTAGGCAATTCCTTTGCACAGATTGGTTTTAAAGTCTCAGACACCTGTGCACTGTCACAAATCTGTCCAATATTTACAGCTTACAGTCACTCGCCTAATTACTATAAAAGCACCTTCATAGGATTATACGGGTAAAAAGAGGAAAATAAGGGGGAATCCACTGTATCAGCATCTCTCTCCTACCTTAACTGAATGCCAGAGATTGCCCCTTACTCCCGTTTCTCTTCCTTCATTCCTGTTATAGCAACCAGTAGATACTCCTGAGAAGAATGGAGCTTCCTTCACCATAGAAATGCTGTATTTGTAAACTGCTGAAAGCAGCTAAGTATCCTTGTAACACACAGGTTTCCAGTTCAAGGTCCTCTGCCTCCACAGCACTCAGCTCCCATACTGGCGCTAAAAGGAGGAATTAGGCTCAGCTCTACCTACACACTGTGCCAGAGACAAAAAGACAAAAACACCCCCAAACTAACTGTCCCCGCTCTTTTCACTGTAAATACATTTTCTAATCCAATGTTCCCAATCACACATTTATGGGCTGGTTGTGTGCAAGGCCTGATAAATCCTGAGCCAGTTCAAAATTAACATGCATTGATAAAAGATCAGTCTATGAAAGGGAAAGGTTTGGACAGGTGGGAACAACTTCAGTGTGTTGTTAGGGCAGTGCTTTGTTGCATATACAGACCTGAACAGCTCTGGAAGCAAGGCTGGTACAAAAATGGGAATTCAGCTGGAAACATGAGGAAGCTCTTCCCATTGTTACTGGCATTTATGCAGCTGCCATCAAAGAATGCCTCTCACCTGAATTTTTTCAAGACATCATAGAAATAAATTACCACATGAAGGCACCATTTCTAGGTTTCTTACTGAACAAGAGCACACACAAAAATTTTATAAATCACTTTGTGCAACACAGTTTCCAGTATGCCAAAGACCCGAATTACTAAAAAGCCCACAGGTGATGCTACATGGAGGGAAATATTTGTGTTTTGAGCCACCAGTTCTATTGACCAAGATACATTGTTGTAACCACTGAACACCTCAGGGGGCTAAAGAGTTAATAAAAACATTAGAAACTGCACAATTACATAAAGTACAATCTGTCAATCAGATGTTGAAAATGGACTATGAAGATGCCAGTATAAGTGCATGTACTTATACACAGAGAACACTTTAAAGAGTTGACCATGATTTATACATGCTGCAGCTGTCACACGCACTATTTCTGACATCCAAGAGCCTATGCATACTTTAAGTGGAAGAAATTTCTAGTTATTTGCCATTTTGTAGATCTGTAAATCACATAAATGCTCACATTATTACCATGTGCTCTGACAGTTTGCATCAACAGACCATCTTGGAAGAATTACAGTGATGAATTATTGACAGTATCTCATATAGCTGGCAAACATTTATTTGAAATGCTGTGATATGGAACCTGCCTCTTTCCAGTCTTGAGATTGACCCTAATGTAAACTTCAGCATACAACAGATCAAAAAATATATAGCCTGGCTCTCAATTTGTGATCTCATTTTTATCATTCGATGGTTCCCATAAAGATTGTTTATTATTGATGTGAAGTGCTGGAACCAAAATATCCTGTAGCTGGAAGCCTCAGTAACTGAGTCAGAGTGACTCTTTTGGCCTTCTCTCAATATGCTTTATTTCTTCTATTGAATAAACAAACAGTCCCATTCTGTAATGACAACACGAGCCAGGATTTTCCCATATTGTTTTGACAGATGTTGTCAGGGACTGATTACAAAAACCTGTACACCTAGTAGATATTTATTGCTGTGATGTTCCATAACGTGACTGAACTACACGCAGAATAAACTAATGTCATAGGAAGTTGTGCTAATGAAAACCTTGACTATGGAAATTAAACTGCAAAATAACTTTTCCAACTGCAGCAAAACTATTTTTAAAGGCACTGGAGATAAAAATTTGTTACATTGTACTAACAGGGCACAGAAGATGATGAAGGACTGATTAACAAAACACCTTAGTGTTTGGTTCAGGGACCTTGCATGGAAAAATCAGGTCCTTTTCCAAAGGTCTCAATACTCCAAAGCCCTCAGTCAGAACAGCCAGACCAACCTTCAGCTGACTTCTACTTGGTTTAGTACATTGAGTCAGCATTTAGTCTGTTAATTATGTTTTTGTGCCCTGTTTCTACAGGTAGGTGGAAAATGCATCAAAGGTGGTGGGGTTAAATTATAAGCATTTATTTTAAAGGATTTTTTAGGGTTTGTGTTGCAGGAGGGTTAGGAGAGGATGTTGCTTCACTGATCACACCCATACATTATTTTAAAAAACAATAAATAAAAATATGCTGAATCCCTGCTACAACTGCACACAGCACTGTGAAACAGAATGATTTTCTATTATCAGGTGTTAATGTGCCCTTCCTAACTTTTTTCTAGAAAGAAACCTGAGACACAATATCCTTTAGAATGCTACTTTTCAGGTCTGTAGCCCTCACTGGCTGGCCCTGACAGTTAGATAGGAAATCACAAAGTGAGTGCCAAGACGACAATATTCTTTCGAGGCCAAGGGAAAGTGAGGGAAAATTGCAACCCAATGAGGGTATTTGGACCAGCAGGTTTGCACAGGCAGATAGTGTTTTTGCAAGCCTGGTTGACTAAAAATTCTGGAAATTAAAAACCTGTAGGTCTGTATGACTGACAAAAAGATAATACATCATTTTGTCTGTGCAGAATGAAACACTACACAATTCATATGTAAAAGTGTATTTCTGCAGTACTTCTCTAGATTCTGCACAGCCACAGAAACAGATCTGCATGGATGTGTGCACACATATCTCGGGTAGGGTTGAAAGAATAAGCATAGATAAAAGGATATCAACACCACATGGAACATTTATGACAACTGAATCCTTGTGTGCTTGGTTGGAGGAAGATCCTAACATGATAGGAGCCAAAAAGTCTAAAAGCATACAGTGATCAAAAGTTTTCACTACCCTCTCTAATAAAATACTTCCTTTGGTGGGGAAAAAAAAAAAAAAGCTATTTTTTAATTAGCTGTGGAAACGTATCATTTGATAGCTTTTCTTTTGTAGTTTGTCTTCAGGTGTGTTAAACAAGCCCAAACCTGAGAATTTTGCAATTTTTCTATTTAGAAGTAACTTTAAATGAAAAAGTGTTTTCACCAATTTTTCACCAGTGTAAAGAAAAGTTGAAATATATTCATGCAATATAGTGCAGTTAGCATCCAGAAGGTAAAGTATATAAGTGGGAAATAGGATACCTTAGTCTTTCCGAGGATCCAGGCTTAAGTGACAGGCTTTCCTGATTATCAAGGACAAGATGCAAAGCCCATTTTAAACTTTGCAAAAATTTTCCAATTACTTATATTATTATTAGATTGATTTGACAGAAATCTCACTAAAGTGAAAACAATCTTCTCAGATATCATGTGTCTTTTCTTAAAAACTTGACATTCTTCTTACTAAATACATATAAAAAGCATTTTTTCAATAAATACAGCATCACCAAGCTGAAAGCAGTCCATGCCTGGGAAGGATTATGAATTGTCTATAATCCCTCTGTGCCCTAAGTAGGGTCAATAAGTCATTCTTTCTGTGCACAGTATTATGTAAGAAATTACAAAGGGGCCCTATTTAGATGACCTCCTTTTTTATTTCATATTCTAATTGCTCGGGTAAAAGGAACACGCTGTCCCAGCGGAAATTTTAGGAACAGCACTGAGCAAGATGCGCATAGAGCAGCACTTTACACGTGCACTCTGACCTCTCTTGACACTGCAGATCCTTTTCCAATTTCCAAAAGTTTCCAGGAGGAAGCAAAGGGAGTCATCTCTGTCTATCTGATGTCTCGGTGACATTTCACTGAGATGAGAGTTCACTGGGATTTGCACATCTGAAACTCCCTCCAGGGAAGCTTGTGAAAGCTATCAGCCTAACCTACTTTCAGGACTCCGTGGAGAAATTCTGTTCCAAGTGCCAGCAGCTGCTGATGCCGGTGGGAAGATGCAAAGGAGCGCAAAGGGACCTCAGCACTGCAGGGCCCAGTGAGGCCTAAAAGCCACTCATAAAAATGAAAGACCCCCGTGAAGTTACTCAAAATCGAGATCTGATTTAAGGAAAAAGGCAGATTCTTTGGGGGACAATATTATTGAGCTAACACAAAACCGACAGCCCTGGCAAATATGCCTACAGATGAGAATCAAGCAAAAACTTTATCAAAAAAAAAATTGAAAAAAGCACATTCACCCTTCAATATCTTTGAAATCAGTTATGCTTCCAGCTAAAAAAGGTGTCATTGTGAGAGATACGTGATGACACTCATAATATTTCTAGCTATAGGTTGCATCAGGTAATTGGAAAACCAGAGTCAGGCTAAATCTACTTTGCTCTGTTATCTGAATTCCAGAACTGAAGCAGGTGTGGCAGAGCAAAGGGCTTTCCCAACACATTCACAGACCCCCACATTGAACTCTTTAATGATGCCCCCTCAGACAGCACAAGTTGTGAGTTTCTACTCTCTTATTTTTTCCCTTGTCTCACACCAGAGTCCCAAGGACTATCTAATATACTACTTTTTAAAGCCATCATCTATTTCATGCCTTACTTCATGCCTCTTGAACCCAATTTAAACTTCAAACTTTATTTGATTGAAGGGAGATGATAGACATCATCTTTAATTTAAATACCTTCATTTACACTCTTCTGGTCACCTTCAGTGATTATTATTTACTGCATGCAAGGAGAGCAATGTAAACCACAACCAGTGTGTGAAGGCAAGATGCCAAGGAAACAGAGTAAATAAAGAAGGCAGGAGAATTTCAGCTCGAATAACAGAGGATGTTGCCCTACTCATTGCACCACCACCTCCCCAGTGTGTTATATACAAATGAGGACTAGCAAAGCAAAGGTGAGGTGTCCTTGTAACAGATACACACCAGCTGGGTCTCTCCCAAAGTTTGGCTCTGTGAGTGCTGATTCCAACCCAAAAGGTGTCAGCCTTGCTACCATCAGACCCTTCATGTAAGGCAGCACAATTTATTTTACACAGTGAGCCAAGTCGCACCTCTCCTTCTCCCTCCCACTCTTGCCAAACCATGTGAGAGGAAAAGTCCCTTCAAATTCACTTCATTACACTGTAACTATTACAGCTGACCATGGGGCTACAGGAAAGCAAAAAAGTGCTGTTGGCAACTGCTGTTATCTAATTGTTCCAAATAAGAAATATTTGTAGCTCTTCAAGGCTGTCAATAATTCTAAAAAATAATTCTAAACGAAGTTTTCTTAGTTTAATCTACACAGCTGATGTCTCTTCCATTAAAATTTTCAGTACTTTATACACAGAGGTCTACAGATTTATTTCATAGCCATATTAAGTTATTCACATAAATCTGTAATTTGAAATTATTTTAGGCATAATATTTGCAAAATTATTTCAGTAAGAAAGCTTATTGCAGAGAGATTCCAGTTCTGACTGCTGAAACCACTTGGTCTAATCATTTATGGGAGTAAATAAATGTTATGAAACTTCATGGAGAAACTATTATCCAAATTACTGAACAACAACAGAAAAGCCTTTATTATGTTCCAGGAATGCATTTCTGGCAGAGAAAATAACATTTGTATACAATGTCTTTTTATAGATTAGACAGGGGGGGAAATGCCTGCATTGATGTACTGCAAACTGCAGGGGTTTTTTTCTTTCCTGAAGAATTACAAGTGACATCAGTTTTCAAAATGTCTGAGGAGAAGAGAACACACTTTGTTAAAAGAATTCCAGCCTTTTATTCTGCTAGATTGTGTACTGAGACAAACTTTCCCATTGTTTATTGTTTGCCAGGTTGTGACTCTGGTGTAAAGAAAAAGTACTTCAAGCTCTCAAATATTTCTCCCGAATAATTATTCTATTGTTTTCTCTTGAGCAAAGTGGCAAAATGACCTGACTGAGAACCGTAACACCATTTGCCAGGGGCTTGAAGCTCTTGCCTCCAGTGAATAAAATAAAACCGTGAGGTCTCAGCAGACTGTTCTCAGGATAGTTATTCCTGGATCATGGTGCTTCAAGCAATCCTCTTCAATGGTCAAATATGTTGTGTAAAAAACTAAGCAGTAATTACAGGGGTTCTGCAGAGGAAAACAGCTTACAAGATTTTCCCCAGGGTGGTAAGCAAAATACACAGTGTAGAGGGGGAAAAGGAAAAGAGCCAAGGTGGTGGGATTTTATGGTAAATCTCTAGGGAATTCTGCTTGTTCTTCCCTTCTTCACTCTGTAACTGACAGAGTTTTGGGCCACGCTACTGAAGCTCTCTGATCCATCAAACAAATCTTTGCTCTGAAATAAACCTGAATTTCTTTCCAACTTTGTGCATTCTGACTGTCAAAATATTGGTGCTGGAAGCAGCAGGAGCAGCAGTGAGGCTGGGATGAGTGAAACACCCTGGGGAGTAGGACATTAACCAAGCACCTGCAGTACCACCATGGGAGTTCTTGTGCTGTCCAGCACCTGCGGCATGAAGCTGCATCCTCTCGGTATTAACAAAGCCCAAATGAACCTGCACCTTAATTCCAATGTCTTAAATCATATTCAAGAATAAGTTTGTCTCTATAGCCAACTCCATATGTCAATAAAGCATTTTCTTGGATGACACCAACTGTCACAGCTGCACTGAGGCTCAGCGAGTAAGTTCAACAAATCCCATCTCAGGATCCATTCCAGTAATAAAAAATATAAGTATTTACTCATGTTTGCTCTCCCTACTCTCTCCCTCCTGTTTTTCTCTTGTGCATGAAGGAAATAGCATTGTAGGGTAAAAAATCCCTCCAATTAAATGTCCTGGCACAAAGATCAGCCTGCTGCCTTGCAGGAGATCAACAGCTTTACCATTAGAGAAAACAGAAAATGTCATTGCTCACAGTACAACCTGTGTGGAACTCTTAATGATCAAAGAAAGAAGCACCTCATTACCGATCCTCCATCGTGGAGGAGAGGTTAGCTCAGAAGATGAGATGGAAGGCAATCTCAAAGAGTCAACACAAACTTCAGGGTTAGGAACTGGGTTCTGAAGAAATTGTAGTGCATGGCTGGTGTTGCTACAAAAGATCTCGTTAGAAGTACCCACATCTTCATTGAAACATGGTCTTTGTGTTGCACAACAAAGCCGTGACCTTCCCCAGAGAAGCCTCTGTCATCTTCACTCTATCTCCTTTAAATGAACAAAGAATCCATTTAAAGATATTTAGTTTCAAAATTATTCAGTTTTGGCACTCCACCACAGCCTCCTGAAGGGACCAGCAGCAGTACAGGGGCCTTGCTTTCTGCCCTCATAAAGCTCTGTTGTTGAGAGGCAGTCCATAAAGCATCCTTTCAGTGTTTACGGTCGGTAGTGACCCATCACATTTGTATCGCTCACGTCAGGCCAGGCAATCACAAAGCCCTTTACAGGACCTCATTTCACAGAAGAGCTGCAGATGCACATCCCCTCCGTGCACAGATATCCCTGCAGCACCCTCTGTTACCTGCACACCTCAGGTATTCCCTCAAACCTCCCAGCTGAGCACTTACCCAGCCCAACTGGATTTGGATTGCAAAAGAAAGCAGGATTACATTACTGTCTGCAGGATCTTGCAAACCATGAAATTTTATACTCAAATATCCCTTGTAACATGTATCCCTGTGCTACAAGACTGCATAACAATTCATGTATTTATGTTAAAAAATTCATATCAAATATATTTTGCAATATTAAAAGTCAGGTGGTAGCAGCAAAACTGGCAAGAGAGAAAAAAAATCAGCCCTGTGTTTCTCCACAGGAGAATCAAGGAGGTATAAAATATTTTTTTAAATTTCACCTGCACTAACCAGCATAGCAATAGTTGTTCCTTGTACCTCATGATGTCAGAGAGTATTGCCAAAGGTAAAAGTGTTATTATGAATGTGAACGTGGTTCCAAGAATGAATTTTGTCCCTCATATAATTTTTTGCATTGGGTCAGTTTCATTTTTGAGCTGTACACAGCCTTTCTAGACTGAGAAAAGAGAAATACTACAAGTACAGGCATTATTCTGATAGAGTCTCTGCATACATCCGCTGTGGACTCAGCGGGGATGGGGTGGAAAGAGTAGGAACTACACAGCTACTGTTATTTTCTCTGGAAGGGTGATTTGGAAAGAATAAAGACTTGGCTTTTCCTTTAGGAACAGTCACAAAACTGAGCCAGTGAGGGTGAGAGGCTGGAAAATAGTAGTAAATTACTTTTCTTCCAACAAATGAAAGAAATAAAGGCAATTCCTTCCTTGGAGCAATCACGTTTATAAAAATTGGTGTCTAGAGACACAGTCTAACCCTACAGAAACAGAGCTCACAGTAACGAGACCAGCTGCCTATCCAGGCACAGTTCTCCTGGGTTGATGTGACAAAGACAATACTCACGTGGGCTACCACAGAAGAAGTCACATAAAAATTACTCTGAATTCCTGCTTAGTGGTTCTTACCACAGAAGACAGGAAGGGGACAACTCCTTGACTTTGGACAGAAAGATAATTTTCGTCCTGCAGGCAGGGTGCATGAACAACAATTTCATTAAGGCCCAGGATCCATTTTGTGAACCACAGCTACTCACACTGATCACCAAGGCCTTAAAATCTCATTTAATTGTGGTGTCCTCATTTATCAACTCTAGTTACCACAGCAAGCTTAAGGTTCTGGACTAGTGTCCTGAGCTGTCCAACTTTGGATAACTAAAATATAGTTTTCCTTAGACTTGCCTTCTAGGAAGGAAAGGCTTGCCAACAACTTAACCGTGTGCATGACGATTTTATTGCTTAGATGAGAGGCTGGGAGCTGCCTGTTGTGCCACCCACAAAATGTGTCAGCAGCTCTGAGAATTTTAATCTCAGTTTATCCACAGGCTCTAGACAGTGTGAGACTTGAAATGATTTCTTTAAAGAGGTACATTCACCACTGTGGTGAAGTTCTGCAGAGAGAGGGCAGCCACAGCTCTTAAAAGCTTCCAGATTTGAAGGACAACCTGAACCAGTATTGCCAGTCCCATAATTTGGGTGATTCAAGGATACTCTTAAGTTTATGCTTTGTCACTGACTATTGATCATTTGCCTTTGGCTAGTCAATGACTACCGATCATTTTGTTTATTCTTATGACATAATACTGTAGCACAAAGAATAAAGTAGTTTACCAAAGAACTAACTCCATAAATACTAACAAGTGCTCACAGAGCCCTGCCAGCAAGAGATCTCCTGTGATACATTCATATTGGCCCTGCTTACCTTCTACTATTTCCTACTGGAAATCATTCCTACCAAAATTATACTAAGCGTGATACGCACATCTGGTATCCATTACTCTTTCATTTAGGTTTTCTACTGACCGTGTGAGAAGGCGTAACCATTTATATTAATTTAGTATTTCTTCTCTTTCTCCATCCATTTATTACAAAACATCTATGTTTGGTGATTATCTCTCCTCACAATAACATGTCCCCCACTTTTCCTACATGTGATCCATAGAAAATACTAACTAAATCAACGACTAAAAAAACAAAATTGAGAAATTTTTTTTTTTTAAATACCACAAAACCAAAAGCCCCAGAACTGCTTCCCAAAGGGTTTTATTTTGTATCAGCAAACATGCCCAAAGGGCAAGAACAATCCATGGTGTGGCTTTATGGTACCACCAGCAAAGGACATTAAATGTTCCTCTGTTGTACTTTTCTAGTGAATTACTAGTTAAGAGGAGAATGAGGCAAGAATTGGTCATCTCACTGAGGAACAAAGTTTGCTGTTTGGTGAAGGTGAAGAAACACGGGAGCTTTTCTAACTTCTTTCAGCAATCTCTCTATAAAGACACAGTGCAATGGTTGCACTTGCTTTCAGTTCACAGGTCACAAGCAAACTGTAGCAAACTATCAGACACAGCTTTGGTGTAAATGATAAATTTCATTTGTAATTAACATCAGCGACTTTCACTTTTAATCTGGAAAACAACCTTTTGGCTTTTTTAAAGATATTTTGTTCCAAGTTGTTCCAGTGTTTGACAAATCCATATAAAGGCCATTAGACCATTGTCCACTGAGAGGAGAAATGCTGACATTCAAATCCCAGTGCACTACTGCCTCAGATGGGAGGACACATCAAGAGTGCTGGAGGGATAGAGTTTAGCAAAGAACTGTGAAAGATGCACTGAAAGTACCCCAAGCAAATGCACTCCTCCCACAGTCTCCCATTGCATGCAGGTTCTTTCTGTCCCTGTGCCAGGAGGACTCTGGAGCTCAGGACCAGCTCCAGTGACCATGGTGGAGGATAGAGCAGTGGTAGGGAAACCTGGGTCATGCAGCTCCTGTCACAGAAACCAGTGCCAAACCTCAAAGTCACCAGGGCTGACATGGGAGAAGAGGTCCCTTAGGCCAATACCTTCATTTGTACCTGAAAATCATACATGAGGCATTATCAAGGATTAATGTGCAGCACAAGATAAAAAGCAGAGGCCTCCGTCCTCACAACTATTGGAGAATACCATGCACTTAGGAAAAATCACCCTTCTACCCAGGTAGGAGTTTTGCTGCTAGCTAGGCTTCAGGTGGGGTCAAACTTTCATCTTTACCCACTAATTAGCCTGATATCCCTCCACTGCTGTACCACTTCCCTCAAATATGGGGCCAGGTTCCGTCCTCCAGAGTTCTCTAGAGCACCAGATAAATCTTAGGAGAAAGAATAGTAAATCCTACCTAAAATTAATAGGTGTTTTAATGTAGAAACCAAAAGGCACTTCACAGTTCAGGAAATCAGCAGAACAGCCATTCTCCAGTCCTATGGGCAGTATAACCACTGCAGACTCCATGCGAGGCTTTTAATAAAGGAGGGTATATATTCAGATACCCCAAAATTTCAGTATTTGACCTGCCAAAGGCATGAAGTAGTAGTGGCTTTTACTGTAGCTGAATCAGTGAGTAACACCACCCAGGGGAAAACTCCAGGCAAGTCCTCATCTGCTTGCCATTATAAATTATGCCGACCCTTCAGTTGGTCTTACGTAATTTTCCCCGTGGAGAAACACCAAAGTTGTACAACTTTTCAGCAAGCCATTCTGAGGAAGAGCCCAATAGAAACCTGCTCGTGTTTTGGCAGAATTTAAGAGCTGATATACAAGGAAACAATCCAAAAACCCAGCTTTCCAAAGGATATTTAGCCTCGGGGACACCTAAAAACATTTTGAGTGCTCCCAAACTGTTTCATCCGCACCTGTGCAGAAGTGCAGGGCAGTTTGGAAGGTTTCATAGACAGCTCCACCTAAGCTGCCCCTGAGCTCCAGAGCCCAGGCAGCAGTGCCTACAGGCCAGTGAGCTCCCTGAAGGGACACTCACTCCCTGATTAACTGTGCAGCAAAGGAGGCTCTAATTTACAAAAATCTAAACCCAAGTCCGATCCTGGTACAATGAGATCAAGAAGGAAATACAGAGGGCTAATGCACCCTCTGCACCTGTTTCTTTGACCACTTTCTAAGCACCTCTCTCACTTTCTTTAAGGTAACTGATATATTACATGAACCACTGGACCTAGGGGATACATCCATCACTGCACATGTGCATAAAAGAAAAGTAAATCACATGAAAAATGTTATTATGCAGGAGGACCTAAATTCATCTTTTGATTTATACTGAGTCAAGCCTGCTTAAGACAGAAGCTTAGTTTGAAACAAGTTTTGTCATTGTTAGCCCTGAGATTCCATTAAAAAAAAGACAACTAAGAGGCAGCTTTTCGGTGAGTCTACAGTCAGTTACCAGCTTCTTCATTTAACAACTTTAGAAAGAGGTTATTTGGCTTTTTGTAATAATAAATTACTTATATTGCACTGTTTGCCTGTAGATCTCAAAAATTAAAAAAAAAAAAAATCTTATGATCAGCTGACTGCTGTTTGCACTCTGTAACCCTACTGTTGTGGGGCTTGAACAAAACATTTAATGCTGTTATAGACCAGGTGCTCTAAAACTTATTTTATGTATACTGTGTATTTCATAAACACACAGACATGTTTATTCTTATTAATATTGACCCTAATTTTATAACAGTGACTGGTGATCAGTTGGACTTACCCAAACAAAGTAATTTCAATCTTTTCAATAGGTTGCCCTCTGTAACAATTGTCAATCAGTAAAGGTATTTGAAAAAGAAAACCAACCCCTCAATTCAGAGATTTTTCATCTTGATTCTCTTGAATTTTTTGGGATTAACTGCATTACAGTTATTTTCATAGTAGATGTGTACTTGTGGTTATGTTTCATTACAAATGTCTTTAAAGCTTGATTTTATAATTGAATTGACATTTATTTTGGCAATAAGCTTATTTCTTACGAGCCTGTCTTTGGCACGTGCTCTGTGCTACTTTCACAGTAACAATTAACAAGGCACGTTTAACTGAACCCCCACTGCTGCAACCTGATCTGTCGCTAGGAACTTTTACTCACAAAGTAACTTTAGCTACTTCAGTAACTTTACTAACAAAAGGGAGGTCAAAACAGACTGACTGACTAGGATATGTTAGAAGGGGAAGTAATCAAGAATTTCAAATTATTTAATATGAATTTCCTGTGATAAAATACAAAACAGGTAGAAACAAATTCTTGTTTGTTTTGGAAAACACTTTTTTCCAATTTCTTTTGCTACTTCCTGATTCAATTAAGAAAAACCTAAGATAACATAGGGAATACATCTGATTCACCTGACTTCAACAATTTGTTTTATTCCAAAAGTGTAAACACAGTCTCCTCTGATAAAATATTACATAGAAAAAAACCCTCTCTGAACTGCCTATAAAAAATTTGTTTCCATTTCCAAAACCAGCACAATGATCTACCAAACAGGTTAAGACTATATTTTACAAATGCATAGTAAAGGCAGAAAAAATGGAAATCTCACTTCTAGGCAGATGCAGGCATGAACATAAAATGTCCGGAAAGCACCAACATTCAAATACAGATGTGTATTAAAAAGTCTGTAAAGGTTCCTGCATCTTTAGGACACATTATCCACAGCGGCTGCACACAGCTACTTCCTGGGTAAAGTCTTCCACCTATTTACATGGTCTGTTCTATCAGCCAGGCTTTTTCCCAAAACATGAGGTTAAATCAAAAGTGTTAATGGCATCTTTCAGTGCTACTAGCTGTAAACCTCTTTTATAATAACATTTAAAGCATTAAACAAAAAAAATCTGTCCTTACTTACAAGGCAAAGCAGAAAAGGAAGGTCATTCATTACACCCCATTCACTATTTTCTGTTTCATTCTGTAAATATTATAGTGCTACTGAGAAAAAATATAATGTCTGAGGTTCTCAGATCTTCCTTCAGAGTTTCAATCACTTGCTTCCCAAGAAGGGGTTTAACAAATACCACACTGTTCTGTCAATATTTGTATGCAGCACCACATAGGGCAAGCTGCCAAACTCGCATGGTTTAAAGAGCCAAGGGTGGAAAACTGACACCCTAACAAACACACTCCCAGCTTTGTCTCTTTTAAGGTGGTGGTAAAAGTGTCATCTTTGCTTCTGACTGCAGTTTCAGAAGGCTCTTTTGTTTGCTTGTTCTACTTCTCCAGAAATGCAGTATTTAATAATTGCCTTTCACTAAACTTCAGGGATTTGTTTCATGCTCAAACATTTCTTACGCAATTATAAGCCTTTTGCTCCTCACCAGCTGTACTTTAAATGTATTTTAATTGGCTGGAATTTAGAAGGAATCCATTTGGCAGTCATTTACATTTGAAGCACGCCCCTAGCAGCTGAAACAGACCCCAGAAGCAGCCCGATTACTTCATCAAAAGAAACTGCTTGAATACTGTCAACTCCTACATAACTCCAGTGAACTCTGTTTTATAGGTGTGGTGATGCAATTTATAATTCTCTGCTGCATTTGTGCTTATACTGGGACCAGAATGGATTATCAACTGATGCATTTAGAGAGCAGTCTCAGGTTTACAGCACTCAGCATAAGTTTCCAAACAACACTGTCTTTCCAGAGAGGCCTTTCTCGTGCCTTTTCTCTATCTGATGTAGCAGCACTGTGGCCCTAACACTGGTATTATTGTTTCTATACTTGCAGCACAGCAAGAATGTCACCAGCTGGATTTTTGTATATAATATTGTTTTAAAAGCTTCTAATGTGCTAGTTATTCATGGATCAAAGTATAAACTAAGTTTAGGACATTACATTAGGAATGGCTCAGTTTTCCATTTCTCTTTATTTTTGGGCTCCTAATGTGCATTGTAAGCCAAATTTGCAGACCTTGATTTAATGTACTAAGTTCACCCTGGCCTGCAGTTTGTAATGCAGAGGTTTAAGAGTTGACAGCAGTAGGGAGAGCTACCAACAGCTGCTCAGAAAAAAAGAATGAGAAGACATTAAGGAGAGAACCACAAGAATTCCCACTGTAAAATGCAGTATTTAGGATGAATGTAGCAACATTAACAGGTCAGATTTAAAAACAGAGAGACATTCCAAGTGATGCTGATTGAACGCGTGGTATCTGAAAAACCCAGAGCTCTGCAATCCATGAAAGCTCCTGTGAAATTGTAACTGCTTGAGAGTTCACTTATCATCAGCGTGCCATGGAGGATGAAGGAGCAAAAGAAAAGGGATTATTCTCTAGCTGAAGTACAATGAGAACTGTTTTCTACATTTTAAAGGTGAATAGTTCTTGAAGTGAAGTTATGACAATACTTGCCGCCTACAGAGAAATGCAGCATTTCAAGTGCATTGTATGAAAAGGAGAAGGATTAATGCCACAGAGAGAGACCATTATACCATAGAAGAACTGCATATTTTAATAATTTGACTCCATCCAGCTCTGGAAATTTCCATAGTTAACTGGCTTATACGCCTAAGAAGTGGAAACCCTCAGTGTATCGAGTTCTTAACGGAACTTACTGGAAAAGATACTTTAAAAAACCCCCAAAACATGCAGAAATGGCCAAAGCAAATGATAAAACATAAGAAGCCAAATACTTTGTTATCTTTCAACTAACTTATGATACTTCCCTGAGAGAGAGCCAAGCAGCTCTCCAGACTCTGTTTGCATTGTTATGGTAACCCAGTGTACCACGTTCACTTTATGTATTTCATCCTCAAATATATTCATGACTTACAGAAATACTCTTGCCTTCCTCCTTTTGAAGGCATCATGCCCATGACCAGGTTGGGACATGACCCCAGCTCCTCAATCCCTTCCTCCCTCCATTAGGTCATGCATTTACAATTGTCCCACGTAGAGGCACTTGCAGCCACAACCCAGATCAGAGCTGACTCAGGTTAACAGCTCAAAAGCACCAGGAAGAATCTTAGATCTTTGAAAGCCAAAGGAAACAGAAGTGAGGGCTTAAACCCAGACTTCTTTCACCCTCATCCAAGCAGAAACAGATTAGAGAGCTGCAAACCTTTGTCTCATCTGTAGCCTACCAAAACAGATGACAAAACTCCAACCAAGTTCAAAAGGTGACACAAACGGAAGAAGAGAACAAGAGTTGCAGAACTATCTGTGACCTCAGCCATAAATGAAAAGAAAATCCTATATCATTACAGGCAAACAAAATACATCACATTTGAATCCTTACTTGTGCATCATTGTAAACTTCACAGTTTTGCCTATGTGAATTTGTATGTTTGTTTAAAAAATATAAAATCTTCCCGATAGAAGTACTGCAGTGGGGAAGCATCAATAAGAACGGTGTGGGGGATGAAGAGGAGTTCTAGGCAGGAAGGCAAACGGCAACAGGCGTAGCAGCCTGCTCCTGTCCTCCTGTCCCTGCCAAGTGGCAAGTAGCAAGCTTGGAAAGAGAAAGGTCAGCTCACTATTCATGCTGTCACTCTGGGAATCCCCTGCGTTGTCATGGACTGCGTGATGACAACCATGAAGCCCTGATGTGTCCTTGACTGTTATAGGACACTGAAGACAATTGGCCATTATTCAGCTTCAATATCTATCTTCACCATTATTTAAATGTGAGACACTGGCAAATGTTTCTAAAGAAACAGTACTGGTGTGGTTTTCTAAAGAGGGGGACTGATTTATTTTCAAGTCTTATCTGAGATTCGAGTCACAGCAACAATAAGCCTCAGAAAAGCTGTACACTAAACTGATTTTCTGGTAGCAGTTCTGCAAGGAAACCCTTGGATTGACAAAACTTAAGCATTTGAAACATTTACTATTAAGACAGTTAGTAGCCCTAAGCACAGTGAAAAGGAAAAGCATTTCTTTGAAATTTCAGAAACTTAAAAATAAAAGGCAAAGAGAGAAATATGGGTGCTATCAAAGGAAAGATAATCAATCCTTCACATGCAGAGGCATCAAGCAGTAAAGAATAGTTCCACCATGCCTAATGGTAATTTTGTGCTGCCTTCCTTCCCTAACTGCTCTTGGCATTCAGCTGGACAAGAGGGAAAAAAAATACATTACAGTAGTACACACAAGCTAAAATGAACTATGGCAAAGGAGAAACCCCACAGTGAATGAAAAGCTGGTGTGCTCCTATGCAAATTCTGTGCATCAATGAACCAGGTTCCAGTCTAACAGAACCATCTTCAGGAGATATATAAAGCTATTAGTGTAACTGATGCCTGGTTGAAAATGAAGGAGGTGAGGGGGATGAGAACACAAGCGTGTAGGATTTATGAAAACAGCAGCACAGCAGAGTCCTAGTGAAACATATGAGAAAAGACAAGAATGATGTCTCTGAAGAGGGCACTAGGAAGAATATGTCACCTAGCCAGCATGCCAGAAACCAGGACGTGGAAATATTAAAATCAGGTTTATTGTAACCTTTTGAAAACTAGGTGAGAACACTGGCCACTCAACTATTTTTCTTTAATCCAGAGGCTGACCATGTGAAACACTGTGAAGGCAAGTAATTGGATGATCAGGCTCTCCCTGGTCCTAACTGAAATAGGCAGGCAGAAGGAAAGCAGAGAACAAATTGCAGCCTTTGTGCTCACAAAGTGGGATTATCTCTGTACCTTTTACATCATTTTCTGCCTCTCCATTCTCCTGTACACCTCAAGATTTCCAAATCTGCACAGACAAGTGTAGGATAACAGCAGAGTTAAGCTCCACTGACCTGTAATACTTTCCTAAGCATCACCCAAAAGGTGTCACAGCACATGCACAACTGCCACCATGCTGTGGTGTACAAGAAAGGATGTATATATTTAAAAATACATTTCCTTCTCTGACCTTCTTTTAAAATCTGGTTCTGCATCCCTTGCTCTCTTCCTTCAGGAAATTACATCCAATTCAGCTCTACATACAGATAGGCTGTATTTTCATGAAGACTGTATATAAACACTCTGAAACTCACAACATGAATATCATGTCCTTGGCAGGATTATACTCCACTGCACCATTGCTGCTGCATTGCACTGCTTATTCATGTTGACATATCCCCAGTGGAAAGAGGGCTTAACAAAAGCAAGATGACCAGCTATGAATGTGTCTTCTGCTTCTGAATAGTGAAGTTGAGGCCTCGTAAGCAAAATAATTTATATAAAAGATCTTATTCTTTTTGGGTGGCAGTGACTTGATTACAAGACCTTGATGCAGTAGTAGAGTGGGTGAGGAAGAGAAACGCCTTCCCTGTGCATTAATACCTCACCCTCTTGAGAGCAACAGCAAGGGGTTTGGAGATGTTAGAAACCACCCCCTCCTTTGCAGCAAGCAGCACGCTGAGAAATGCTTCCATGTCATCGGTTTACTGGGAGTTCAAATGTCATCTGTCTGTGACTGCTTTGAAGGAACAAAATCTCTGATATGGGAACTGGAACACAGGGCATGTTACGGAATACCAGGAGCTCAGAGGACAGACACCCTTTAATACACCAGGTCCCTAAAGATAAGCTTCATGCGTTGTTGGACTGTTATCTGCTACACACGCTCCTGCAATAAGGTATTTGCAGGACTCTTACATTCTTCTAAGTAGACTTCAGTGCTAAATACGGAAAAGATTTTTCAAAAAATAACAATTAGTTTATGTCCAAGGTTAAATTCATACTCTCAGCAAAATTGGCTAGGTACAAAGTCATATTACTCAGCATGAAGATAAATTTGGAAGCTTATTGTGATCTTTGTGTCCCTGGGTTTCTTACCATTCTTCTCAATTTTTCCCTGCAAAACATTACCACTTCTTATTGCCTCATATAACTTGAAAAGAGAAAAGATACTTTAAATATGAGTTTGGATTCAGAATTGATGGAATCATATGCCTTGCAAATCACTGCTGTCAGAGAAGGCAGTGATCTGTTCCTGAAGAGGAGAATAAGACCAACCACGGTTGATACAAAAAACTGCAGAGCATTCCTTCACAAGGTCACGGTCTCAGAGTTCAAGTTTTCAAGGCAGAAGGTACCAAAGGCTGTGGGATAATGCAACTGACTACAAACAGGTCTGGACAACATAACTGACTGGAGGGCAAAAGTAAACAGGGGTGGAGCAAAAACAATCCAAATTATGCATCCTGCGTGGATGCACATTCACCTTCAGGGGAGTCAGTCTGCTGCCCTGGAGAGATGTGTCATCTTCAAGTGAACAATATTTACTTTGATGCATAAAGACAAATGTCATTTTCAGTTGCTGCATGCTGACTTACCTTTTAACCAAGTAGATTCACATGTCAAGCTGTGACAACTTGGAAAGTAATATAAAAGAACTGTAGAAAAACTATAGATATAAAAAGAGTATCAATGTGTCACCCTTCCCTTGTAGAAAATATATAACACCCCATTGCAGATATTTAAAATATTTAAAACACCCACTGCTATTCTAGGACTTCTCACTGAGGATTAAGTTACAGAAGTTGGGGGAGACACAGGGAAGTCCATGCCTATCCATTCCTATTATTTTTATCAGCTTAAATTTCTATTAAGTTAAAAGTTAGGTTGAGAAACACTAATGGATACTCAGCACAGGATATTAAGGACCTCTAGAAAACAGAATGTTTTGTTTATGCACATTCCTAATAATCTCTTGCTCATAAGCACTCCTAGCTTGTAATTAAATAATGCCTGAAAGTTCATTTCAAGGACATTATTTTCAATAAGTATCAGAAGCATGACATTCTCATTAGCTTAATTAAGATAAGACAACTTGCAAAGATCAGGTGGTTTTTAATTAAACCATGTATTGGAACAGCACAGAATGATAATGTACAGTGTTACCAGTGACACTGGTAAAATACTAAATTTTGTGAAATGAGGTTCTGATCCAGGACACCAACCATACCAGCAGATCATCAGGACCCCCAGTGCTGGACATTTTCTACATGAACACAGAATTCTATTATTTCAGAAGAAAGTTCCAGATCATCCTGTAATCACTCAGGTTTCCACCACGACTCAGCAATTATTATAACAATGCATATATTAATAATCTTGTTTCATGTATTCATTTAATAACACCACCTGGAATTTTATACAGTATTAGAGGATTCAGCATCTAAACCTTCCCAGAAGGCAGGGATATAGTAAATGACATGTTCTTATAATGCATTTAGGTACTGTATAGATGGGACGTAATTAAAGTAAGACTTAATTAAAGCTTTTCTTCTCCAGAGACAGACAGGTAAAACATAACCTACTGTATTCTCAAGTACAAAAGAGTCTAAAATTGTCTTCACAATTACACAACTGCAGACTCTCAGTACAGCAAATGAGAAATACCATAACAGTTAGGAATAAGTGTTGCTTCCACCTCTTCCCATTTCAATCTGAACTAATTTCTCATCCCTTGAAACAAAGCAGTCAGGTTCCAGTCTGCTTAGTACAGAAAGCTTGACATCTGTAGCTTGCTGCTAAAAGATTGTGTAGGTGATTCTGCTCGTGCTAAACTGAACTGCTCTCAGTGGTGCACCACAAAAATCCAGCTGGGTGGAACCAGCCACTTCAAAGCGTGTCCTTGGGCAAATTACTTAACTTTCTTGGTTAACAACTGGTTTTCTTCATGGCAGTACTCACCACTTACTGTCTGGAGGTGCAGTAAAACAGTGCATCCAAGAAGGGAGCGTCAGCCACCACGTCAATGAACACTCTGTAAACTCAGTGGTGCTCACCTTGCCTGGTGTGAGGTCTGTCAGACAATGGCTGGCCTCTGTGCCTGGAGTGGGGCATGGGGACAGACTGAAAAGAAAAAAAGGGGAAAAAACCCCAAACAGCAGCATGTGCCGAAATCAGGACTTTACATGAAGTCACATGTTGAGCTTCAGCCCCTTGTGCACCTGAAGCACTGATCCAGGGTTCTGGAGAACTCTTTCTTAACTACTTCCATTCTAGTTTGTGCCTCCATCTCTTGAAGATATTTGGCAATAACAGTACTCTGAAAAGCCTCACACAGAAAGCTCCCAGAGGAAACAACCTACTCCTCTGTGTCTTCCAAAGAGCACCTACAGGTGAAGTGTGCTGGGGAAAGGTGCCCTAGGTCAGTATTTTCTACGTGAGCAGCGAGCCAGCAGCAGCAGACACCCAGCCCAACAGCACGGGTCCCTGCCACAGAGGCTCTAATGGTCAGCTGTGGTGAACTGGATGTCTGTGCTTCGAGCCCTGCTTAAAGGCTGAGCTTCCAGCTAGGTGCCAAGACAGAGCCCTGTGAGGGGTGAAGAGAGACCCTCCTTCTGCAGACCTGCCCCTCCACTGCAGGTGGTCGAGGCAAGGGCAGTCTGCCTGCTCAGAGCCCTCACTAGGTTAAACTGTCCGTGAGCCAAGGGTTTGGCCAAGGGAATATAGCCAAGAAGGCTGGGCTTCATTGATATTGAGAGCTGATTATTTTACATCTGCTTTAGGGCTGTGTAGAAATATTCCCTTGGGCTAAAAAAGGGAGAAAAACAAGGCGGAAAAATTCCTTTTGAAAGCTAGTTGGTCTGTGGTAAAATATGAACTAAAATAGTGAAATTACAGGGGCCCTTAGGCTTGGCTGGCAAGGTCTGAATGCCTGTACCAGGTGTGGCACAAGTGCCAGTGGCTGGATCTCTGAGCAGAGGATTTGTGCTCTCAGCAGTCACTGCACAGTAAGTTTGGGTTCCAGGGTGATGCAGATGGAAAACCCAGCTTAGAAAGGCAGAGCTGGACCAGGAATCACAGCCTGAGGTGGAAATGAGAGAACGGACATCTTCCAGTCAGCACAGAGTTATTGTCATTGTCTCTTCTTTCAGTTCCTCGCTCTGCAGAATGGGATAACCTTCTCCTCAAATGACTGCTTGCAAGAGGCAAGGAATTTAGCTATGAAATCCTCTGCTGGATGCAGTTACAGAAGCTGAACATTGTATTATTACTTGAGAAATATCATTCTTTTAAAGATCTATTCTAGTCACACTGCTGTACTAAATTTTCCCGAGCACAGGTGATTTTTAGCAGAATTTTCTTTGTTTACAGGGACATGGGAAAGAGAGTGGGACAAAGAGCTACAGCATGACTAGGAAACAGGTCCAAATTTTCTGAGGTCACAAAACTAAAGCAGGATAGAGAGCTCTGTAAGACCTTCCAATTGCTTCACTTTTCTTCCAAAAGCCACTGAAGCCTTCTGAGCACAGCCAAGAATGATATGGCCAGTTCTCCTGCACGAAATAATTATGTGGTTGAATTCTGAACAAACAGACCTCTGTAGGATAGTGGTATTTACAATTACTCACATTAGTGACCATGAGTATATATAAACACTCCAACCAGAACAAGAGCATTTTGGTCAATGAACCAGCAAACAACAGCAAGAAAAAGGCAAAAATGTTGCTGAAAAAAAGGATGACAATAAAGCAACCAGTCTGGGAAGAAGAAGCAAGTTTGGCATTTCAATTTATCTGATCTGAAATTCAGGTTTAAGGTATTTTTTTCTTTGTTCACATTACTCCTCCATTTTCTGAGGCCCTTAGGTGCTACAGTATGGGCAGCTGAATTTTCTCTTCTGTTTCCGTTACCAAGATAACAATAAGCACTCACCAGATCAAATCTGATTTGTGCCAGCACAGCTTTTGCCCTGTGTCTTCTTGACCACACAGGCCACAGATGGGTTTTATCTAAGTTCAAAATAATATAATAGATTACTTAAAGCATCTCCTGATGACAAAGCACTTTTAAGCATATTCATAGTGCAGGACTGAGAAAGGACAGCTGGACGCCTGCAGGAACAAATGTGGGGTTTGTTTATGGTCGGGGTTTGCAGAGCCTCAGCAGTGATGCTCTGAGTCAATGCATGTCTGGCTACCCAGGTCAGCACCATGTGTGCTGAGGTCACGTTAACCCTTCCGCACTGGCAGCAGAGACTCAAACAGTGCTCCTGCAAATGGTTGCTTACAGCAGCTTTCTGCTCCAGAAATCCTACAAGGGGGTCTTGTGTTGATAGCACACTGACAGTGAATCAGACACCAAGTATTTTAACAGCAGAACAGCACTTAACTTTTAAATATACTGCTCAGCTGTGGACTTATTGAATCTAAATAAACTGCATGTCTAAGGCAATTTTCTTCCTTGCATGACAAACCTAGGTTGCTTTTAATCTGATCCCTAAATAGACCTCTCCCATTTGCATTTAGCCAAATATTTTGCTGTAAAACTTTAACAAGGGGAATGATGATTCACCTGAATTATAGCTATACATCTGCAGTAACTGTTTGCAAGGATGCTTGGATGCTCAACACACCCATGAGATGGCTTGCAAAATAATCCACAGGAATGTACGTTAGAAAAACACAGTCATAAACATGGCAAGATGAAGGTTTGACTGAGAACTAGTCAGTTAAAACAAATATTTTTGCACAGAGAGATTAGAATCACAATTAAAAGGTGTTCTCTTCACTGTGAGGTACATGCATACGGTACACTTTAAAGAAATTTTTAGCTCTTAGGTCAGTAAGCACATTCTTAAAAACTGCAAGCAGAAGGGGCAGATAAAGAGCCCGAGACCAGGCTGGCCTTGTATCACACATGAAGATTGATTGGGGCAGAGCCATTGCAATAACAAGCATTTCAATCATGCCCTAGGCCTCGATAGAAAAGCACTTTTAAAAAGCAACAATAGAGACACTACTGCTGATATAGGAAAACTCCAGTGTGTATCATCTGGATCTCCCAGATGCTAGGCTGTGCACTCATGATGGATTGACTTGTCTATACCATGAGAGCACGTGGGGAGCATTGCATTGTTCTGTTCTGCCACTATTCTTTGGACTCAGCCCCCACAGTAATTGGGCACTGGGCTGCACGGGGCCTCAATGGCTTCACATGACTTCTTTCTTAAACTATCATCACCATGTTCTGGTTAGTACTTTTCTTCCAAAAAAAAATTGTACAAGTTCTGCTTTTCATGACTCAGAAGGCAGCTGAAAATGAGAACGATAAGCCTCAACAACCCTAGCAGACAAAATGTATTTGATATGCTATTTTTATTCTACTGTCATGTTGCAATTAAAAGGAAAGCCACCTTCTTCTTCCCCATTAAAAATCTCCAGATGAAAGTTGACTGGCCATGCTGTCGGGGAATAAGGAGTTACATTCATCCAAGAAGATAGCAATACTGTTTGTCTACAGCATCAAAGCAGTAGTCTGCAGCTGCAGAATGGGAATTTACAGGGATTCAACAACATTTTTATACAGAAGAGGCACACATTGGAAGTAAAATATAATAGGAGGATGCATTCATTTGGTCAATGATCAGAGAGATCCGAGCACTACAAATCACTGCACAAGTGATGCCACAGCTTTTCAGTACATTGGTCTTTGAGTATCTCCAGGTTGTCTGAGCTGTTTCTGTTCTGTGTTGTGGGGTGGATTCTATCTGCCATGGAGTTGCTGATATAATTCCTATTGATTCTGGCTGTACAAGAACAAAACACTGCACATTTGCGAGACTTGGTGCCATTTCATAGAAGAAAATGCAGAAAAGATGATCAAGTCATAGAATAGTAAAGTTCACTTGGGAGAGGAGAGACGAGAAAAAGCAAAAGGATCTTGGGGCACTGGAAGACTCCTGTAGCAAAAAAACAATGGCCCGAGAGGAAACTAGACCTTGATAGATGAACGAGAGGAAGGATGAGCTCCTCAGAGTTGTATGATGAAGAGTTCTGCTCCTTCTGCTCCATCACCTGTATTTATGTCACCTCCTAGAGCTGAAAGCAGTGTCTCAGGGCTCAGGGTTGCTGCGGATTTAAAAATAGATCTGCTAACCTGTGGTTTAATAATTATAAGCAAAGAGTGTACAATTTGTTAAGTTTCAGGCCAAGTTTAGTCATATTTCCACAGCACACAAATCCACCTACCCCTCTGGCAAGAAAATGAGAGATCAGAGAATCAAGAACGAACATGTACTACAGGAGGTTACACATTACATTTTTAAGCTCAGACGCTTAAAAGTTTTCACTATAAAGCAGTTAATGATGGGCCAAAACCCCAAAGGTTTTTTATCCTCCTTCACCAGCTGTCAGCTTTAGATAAAACAGGATCCTGATTTAAGCTTCATAGATGAGGCCAGCAAAACATGCAAAGTTTAGATCATTCCCACAAATACTCGTAAATTCCTTACACACAAGACCATGGTGGTTCTCAGTGTTCCTTTTCCTTTTCTTCTGTTATACAAATAGCAAAAGCACCAAATTTTTATATTTCTGCCAAGGAAATTTAGTTCTTTCCATAAACCTGTGAACTTGGCCCAAGAGTCAAAGGCCTTAAAGCAATTGTGGTGAGCTGGGACAAGCGCAAGTGTTGCAGTGCCTGTCTGATGGATGGGAAGCAGCCCCAGGTGCACAGAGGGGTGTCACCAGGGATATTCCCAGGAAGTGGACTGGTATTGTTTCCTTCTATTGACTTCATTACCCACTTGATTTCAAACAACATGTTGTAATACAGCTCTGTAAGAAAAATGCTTGTAATTCACATTGACAGAGCCTGTGAAATCTGCAGAAACAATTATTTTTACTGAAAAGTAGAAGAAAACAAAACTCCTGACTTCTTCAAATTATGAAATTTGCAGCAAAACCAAGATGATAAATTTATGTGTGTCTACATAAGACCTGATAGCTGATTTACTGATTAGTTCTGAGCGAGCATAGAGAATAAAATCACTTCCCAGAGATTAGAACATGAGAAGTTTTGGACAATGAAAAGTGTATCAGTCATTCCATACATTTCTCTGAAATAAGTGTCATTCATCTTAATATGCATTCCTGTCCTCTTGCTTCATTTCAGTTGGAAGAGAATCTGGTAAAACTTGGTATATTTTTTATAGAAACTAAGCAATGAAAGAATTATTTGCTGTGAGTATTGCTTAAGTCTGAATATGTAGTAACGTTTTTTAAAACATGGGTTAGGATGAAGGCTGTTTTTTTTCCATTTTCCACATACTAGATCTATAAAGGAAATATAACACAGTTTTGGATTTCCAGGGTGTACTTTTTTTAATCTACAACTAAATGAATGCTAGTGTCCTTCGTATTTGAAAAAAAAATGCATAATCAAAAAAAGACAGGTTATTAAGTGATTTAAATCACAGTAGAGCCCATACAATTGACTGAAGAACCAGCTGTGAAAAGAGACAGATTCTAGATGAAATGGACTGTAACATATTTACAAAAGAAAGTAAGGAACATAACCTTCAACTTTCCCTTAGGTCTCATAAAAGATGGTCAGATGTGATTTAAGAGACCTGAGGCAGGAAGGTATTAAAAAGTATAGCAGACTGTTTTGATGAAAAAAAAATAAAATAAAATAACCCAAGTAACCCCCCATACACTAAATTTAGTTACTTAAAACATTATGAACTTGATTATTTGCAATTAATTATAAATCTTTCATTCTCTCTTATTCACCCATTGAAAACAGTGTAAAAATCTATTAATTATATCAATGTGATTCCATGCAAAGTATTCGTAAAGAAGTAAAAAAGTTAAAAATTTAGAAGTATTCTTTGCAGTGAGTTAAGAGCAACAGCAACTAAACAGGAGTCCTGCTCTATCAGTGAAGCGAAGTTCAGACTGGCACCAAAACTTCATCTTCCCTGCAAGAGAGTTCCTCAGTACAGTCTGAAAAATTGAGGGGAAACTAGAGGGGAATTCAGAATTTACTTAATGATAATTCGACTACTTCATTTCCCCCAAATATTCACCACCTTCTTCATGCCTCATGATGCAGAAAGCCATTGGAAGCACTAAAATGCACAGCCTCCAATCAGCTTCCACTGAAGATGGGCCTTGCAGTCTTTTCTTTACAGTAAGAAAGGCACTGCTTGCATTCCCATCTCACCAGTGCTCTCATTCCAGATGGACCTTTTGTAGGTCTGTTTGTAAGTTGATTTCAGTTTACTTCAGTTAGCCTAATTCCACCCTCCCCATTTCTCCTCCACTTACACAACATTTCACCAGACATGTTACCCACAGCATCTTCCCCTCTGCTTCCAGTTTATCAGACACCAACACAAACCTTCTGGTAAACCTGATGCCCCACAAGATATTTTCATATTTAGTGGAGAGGAAAAAAGAAACTGAGAAGAAAAAAAACCACCAGTCAGGTGCTCTATGAATCATGGTGTGGTTTGAAGTCTGAATTCCTTAATAATAAGGTTTTTGATGACATATATTGTTTTTATTTGCCTTCAGAACTGTCTGTGTTATTAATGAGTAATTCCACTTGGAAAATATTTACATTAAAGTATTTATTCTTATGTCACAGGCATAGATAGTGTCTTCTTTAAAGGGAAAGAGCAGCCAGGAAATTACTAACACTGCAGCCAATTTTAATGTGCTGCCTGGGATATCCCACCAGAAATCTAATACGCACTATGGGCTATGACTCCAACCTCAACCACCACCACTTGGAAGACACATGGCTGGACTAGCCCTTGGATTTTGGACACTACACTGTATTCGGTCAGCCAGACAAACTGTTTAGAAATTCCCAGATGAAGGGATTAATGGTCTCTTCTGGAAAGACTGTCTACGGGGAACAAACAGAATAATTAGGGGCTATGTAGATTTTAGATGTGAGGCAATAAGGACCATGATGATTCAGAACTCAGAACTCTGAAGACACCAAAGCTCAGAAAAAAGCTGAACTGGTCATTAGCCATTAACAGTTAAGTTCGGAATCCAAAATCAAGCTTTCACACTGATTTTTACACCCAGTAGGAAAAAAATCTGAGAGCAGGACAGTGAAAATAAAACAGAAGGACCATTACAGAATGCAATTCCTACTAATAATTGTTTTTAATTACAGCTAAAAAAGTAGTATCTAGTCACACTTTTTAAACAACAATTCCCATTTGCATTAAAGTATTTGCAAATTACATAGTAAGGTAAGATTAGAAAGATGTTTGCTGATGCCTTTGTTTGTCAAAGCATCCAAGATGCCTTTGCATCAGTTTAAAGATACTCAGTGGTCAGTAAGAAATATTAACAGCTTCCTTGTGTTAAGTTTAACAGTTGACATTTAAATGGTCTACAGTAGTTTCAAAGCTGCAGATTGCAATTGAAGATATCCTTCTGAAAACAAAGATATTTCCTCTGTTAAAATCTTGCCCAGGAAATTTACTCAGCTTTGTATTTGCCGTAAAAGGGCTGCCCAGATCAGGTAGACACAAGCTTTTCTGAAAAGCTGGGAAATCATAGTTAAAAAACATAAAGAGTGGACTAGAAGGGAACTTCTCAATGATGAAAATGGGGAGCGAGGACAGCGCCATGTGCTGCTGAGCAGCAAGGGCAAAAGGTTTCCCAAAGTTATCAAGGTAGGCTGTAGGTAAACACACCAGACTGAGATGTTGAATGTGACTCTGCCTATAATAGTGATTTGAAACCAAGAACAGAGAAATAGAACTGAAAAGAATACAATAAAACATTACCCAAATCATGTGTTTTTCTTCACAGCTGTGTCCAAACATGAACATCCCAGGAATTCTGCAGATGTCTCCCTTAAATTCCTAACAGAAGATAAATATCTGCTGGGACTGAAACAGAACCAAGTGGATAAATACTTCAGGTTGAAAATACCCAAAGGACTTTGCATGTCTTCAATATCTTCTTGGACTCTGACCGTGGGAGACGCCAACAAAATTCAGTGTGAAGCAAAGCCACATAACAGAGCCACAGTTAAGATATGCCCTAATCTCTAAAAATTCTGGCTTCCAAACACAGCAGGTTCTCTGTTTGCTTTGCATGACTGAAGGAGAAAATCCAAACATGATACATTACTTTCCCTTTTGTACTTGCACTTCTAAACATTTCCAGCAGCCTGTGCAGGAGGCAATCCAGGGACTAATGAGATCGCTACATATGGCCTTGGGATGTTGCAGCCATTGCGGGCCCCACAAGCCTCTGTGCCTGCTGTACATCACTCCTTCATGACATCTGTCCCTTCTGAGGACACCCCAGCCCGGCAGCACCTATATGGAGAGCCAGTTGTCTCTGTTGTGACAGGGACAAAAGGCTGACATGGGCACTATTCATGAGGCCCCGTGACAGATTGTGCAGCACAGCATGGGCTCCTGGCACGGTCCAAGTGTCCTCCTGAAGGGAGCAGGTCGAAGGCAGAGTGTTTTCCCATCAGATATTGTCATTTCTGAATTATGAATGGATAAACAGTGCAAAAGGCTTGCAAACGTTTTGTCGGTGTTCCCGCCCACAAGCCATCCGAGTTTTTCCCGGTGGTTTTGCAGACACGGAGCCTGCTGGACACTGTGCATAACCTGTGCAAGGGCCTGTCTGATACCTTGGTTCTTGGCAGGCTGTTTATTTGATGACTTACCCATGGTTACAAAGCGCACCA
This sequence comes from Atrichornis clamosus, assembly GCA_013400975.1. Lineage (NCBI taxonomy): Eukaryota > Metazoa > Chordata > Aves > Passeriformes > Menuridae > Atrichornis > Atrichornis clamosus. The sequence goes on from WBMZ01006781.1 coordinate 174,554, forward strand.
CTGAACTGTGCTACTTTTATAAACGTTCCAAGGCCTGCTTTCTAAAGCAGGTTGTGATTTCCAAAAGTGAGCAGTCCACTTTCCTCTTAGGAACCAAAGCTATCAGAAGTACAGCCCTGGTTCTCTAAATCTCTGACAGTTTGCTCAAGAGATGGATGAATTTAGCAAAGCTGGAAAGGATCGTTTCCAAGACAGGTGACATGAGACAGATGCTACTCATAATCCCTAATTTATTTTTCCCCGACATACACCACTACAAGACAGAATTTACCTCTGCCATGAAATAATGTGTGAACTCTTGTTTCTCTGCCTTGAAAAGAAAAAAAACCTATTTATTTTTTTAGGGGAAAAATATACAAAGACATGCCTAAATATTGTCACAGGCAGCTTTAATGAAGATTTAAAAGACATTTCAAATGGAAACCCTGGCAAACCTTTCCTCCTCCCCAAAACAATCAACTGCCAACAGCAAATATTTCTGCTGGCAAACGCTTTTCTGCTCTATAAAATTCTCCCCTATAAGAAACCTCCTTCCCCAAAGGCCTGGTAAAAAGGGTTTAGAAAGCTCCATGAATATTGTCAAGTGGAGGCTGCACTTTGCCTTAGGGCCAAAAGGGAACATTAGATCATCTCATCTAACACCTGCATTAAAAAAGAGAAAAGAAACTAAGCTCACACCACAATAGAACAACACAAAAAAACCCCCACAATTTCACCCACTCACTTCTGTATACAGTCAGCAAAATGTGCATAGTTAGCAAATATCTTTCAGAAAGTCATTCCTTCACCCTTGAACATCAAGAAATTGAGACTCCATTCAGCAGTTTCAGCAGTTTCCATATTTTTATCTCTGTGGGAAAGCTACATTATATATCACAAGAATTCCTTCCCAGTAATGAGCTCCCCCATTCTGGTACTTGTACCTGTGTTTGCACCTCTCAAATGCCTCTCTGTGAATGCAGATTCTGCATCTCATGGGGATGAACATTTGGTGGATGTTATTGTGCAATATTGAACATATTAGTAATTTAGGAGCTAAGTTGTTATAAAGTTTGCAGTTGGCCCATCAGTAATTGTAGTGTGCTGAATGTGTAAGGTGGACATATGTTCTGTGGGTATTGACATATGTTCTATGGGTATTGAGCCTAAGCATAATTTGGAGACAGGTTTTGATTGATGCTGAACCACATTGATTTACCCTCATCTGTAAAGTAAAAGGACTCCAGCTGTTAGAGCTTCTGGGTATGGCTTGTATGTTACCCCTGCTTATCAGAAACCTTGCATTTGCAATTACAAAAAAAATTAGTCTTAAAAACAAAACCAGAGAGGAAACATGTTTCACTACATAGTTGTTTTAAAGTTATAAAATCTCTTAAATTTCTCATCAATTCATATCTTACTACATCCATATTAAAAATCATTGGCACTGCATAAAACTTTCAAAGAAAATTTATGTTAATATCTTATGTATTTAACATTACAGCACATTACTGAACAGTTTGCTAGAATTTCACGTTTATAATTCATTACACGTTCTTTGCCTGCCCGTCTTTGCTGGAACGTTTCCCGTTTGGGGAAAAAATCCAGATTGGAGTTTTGTTCTCTATTTATCAGCATATGATTATTTTGGCTCTGGGTTTGTATGGCTATGTCGGTTTCCCGCAGTATAAAGAAGGGAAGACATTTCTCCCTTTTTGAGAGAAATTGTAACAGTAATACAAAATGACATCCATTGTCCTCATTAAAAAAAGATAAAAACTAATGAGGAGATAAAAGGAGAAGTTTAACCAGGAATAAATCCAAAAAAAATGGAGGAATGAGAGATTTTGAAATGGTAGGTATTGTGCCGTAGATTGCAGAGTCAGCACAATTAAAGCTTGTGTTTGGGTACACACGTGACATCATTCTGAATCCTTGTCCAGCTGGGGTTACTGGGAGGAACCTTTTGTGGGATTGGCCTGCATAGGGTCAGCTCTGACACTTAATAAATAGCTTTAATATGTAAACTCTGTTTTGTCTGCTGTGAGTGGTTTTGCCAAGAGCTTAAAGGATGGCAACATCTGAAAAAATCTCCCCAGATTAAATCTTCCCTGGGCTATAGTCAGGGATTATGCTGTTTGCCTACGATAGCTGTAGGGATGTCAAACAATCAATGCCAGTGCTCTTAAATTTGCATCCTTGCCCATCCAAAGATAAGGAACTACTTTGCAATCACTGGCTCTTAATCATGTGGGGAAACCCATACATCCTCAAACATCACCCTTCTGAGGCATGCAAGGAAAATTGCTTTCTCCGACACTGATGCATGTAGACTTCCTTAAGGAAAAATGTGGACAAATTTTACACCACACAGCCTTCTTATCTCTGCATAGCCTCATCATAAGCTTTCTCCTGTGTCAAAAACTATGCTAACCATCTGCAATAGGCAGATGTTTTCATTCTGGGAGAAAAAAAAAAAAGCAAAAAAAAAAGATTTACTGGTTTATTATAATTTATGGAAAAAACTTCATCATTATAGAAAAGCCTTCATCTTACATAGCTAGAAAAAAAAATATCCTCATGCTCTGCTTTCAGATGCCTCCACTGGGAGGCATCCCTCAAACACCAGATAACACTGGCAGGCGTAAGACAGACTCCAGTCTCCTCCAGGAGTGGAAGAGGAATTGAAGCTCAGACACAAGGATTTGTAAAGTTGCTCGAGGAAAGCAGCTGCAATTAGAAGACATATGTTTAAAACAAACCTCAGAATTTGTGAGAATCTGCAGGACTGAGGCACCTACCTAAGGCTAAATATATGCTCAAGTACTTTATTGATTTAGGACCACAGTTGGGAGGGAAGACTTTCTCTTGGGAGTCAGCCCAGGCTCCCAAATGTCTATCAATAAGGAAATTAGAAAGCAGCTACACATTTGCCACTCTTCAGGTTCTATTCTAAACAACCTGCACTGACTTGAGGTTTACAGCAAATCTTGCTGGAAATCATGCGCTAGCAGGAGAAAGAAGTCACTATTTTAAAATTAGGGACTCAACACTAGGAACACATCTGCGAAAACCTACAGGAAGATACTGCTTCCTTATAGCACTAAACAGAACATTTCTGTAGTTCCTGCATTAGAACTCTGTATAGGCAGTTCAGCACTTTGTACATAACAACATAATAATTCCTCACAAATAGCTACAAGATTAACTAGATCACACTAAACTATTTACCTGCACAGCAGTTGAAATCTCAATAGATATCAAAGCATTTAATAAATTACATCCTGTGATGAGCAGACAGAATAGATGGTGAACTGTGTTGTAGGTTCCTGGACACTGCAGAAAATCTCCCACAGCCTCTTCCAGGAAGATAAAATAGCAGGTAGGTGGTTAGAGTTAATTCCCTCAAGTACAGTACAAAGCTACTTATCCAAACTAATGAATAACTTAATGGTGATTTCAGCCCTATTGCAAACATACACACATGGATCATCAATCTGAAATTGTTTCCAGTTACAGAACAGCAATTTATTATCTGATACTGTATACAAGCAGAATAATCTCTTCTCCTTAGCTATATAACTTTCCCCTCTGCCTGAAAGTTTGTGGGTTACATGAGGTTATATTTCTTCTGAGATACAAAGAGAAGATTTTGCTATTGTTGGGAACACAAATAGTGATCACTTTTTAAGATCCTGACACAGGTGGGGAAAGTGGTCTGTTCTGAAGTTCAAGTAATTACAAAAAGCCCCTATCCATGAAGAGCTGTACTCAGCTAAGGAATTAAGATCATACTGTCTTCTTTCTGTCTTAACTTGCAAATTTTCTTATACTGCCCTCTTAGAAATATTATAGTTCAAGTGAAGTGATCAGAGCCCACTGAGAACAGATCAGCTGCAGATTAAAGATGAATTAAAGTTTTAATTTAATTAAAAGTTAATTAAAACCTATGCATAAAGAAATATCCAGACCAAGTGCCTGTCATCCTATTTGAGCATGGCTATTAAAGTCATTTTTATAGCTTTACTTGCAAATCTTTATACATGATGTAAATGTTGCAATTCCTCTTCAACTCTTTTCAATGTGCCAATCCACTCTCTCATTTTTACTGCTTTTCTCCACCTCCAGATTTGTCAGACACAATTTATTCCTTATGAATCAGAAATAGTAGGTTTTGTCAGCTGATATTTCTCCAGATGTTTTGTGATCTCACACCTTATTAATGTCTCCAGGATATTGCCTGCCAGTAAGATTAGGCACATAAACCTGTAATTGTTTGTCTCTTGCCCTTCCCAATGGCTCCCATGCTAACATGTCTCACCAGCAAGGCCAGCCAGAGAAGGCACACGTATAGCTGTTCACATGTCACATGCAGTGAACTTTTTCACTCCTTCAGTGACCACAGTATTTTCAATTATCTATATTAAAAATATATATCTATTGGCTCCAAGCCTGCTAATGCAGTGGTGAAATGGAAATGGAAGAGTTATAAGTAAAGAGAGGAGAAAGGAAGAGGAGAAATGTTTCCCACACCTATCATTTGAAATCTCATAATTGAAGGAAAATCTCTCTCTGTCTTGCAAATATTCTTTTGTGTCTGGTGTGTTTCAAGTTGCTACTGGTCTCCAGGTTATTCCCTGAAAGGAGTCAGAACAGTAGAAAGAGCAAGATGTGACAAGAGAGCTGGCAGGAATCTAGAAGATATGGTTTGCACTGCAGAGATTTGAGACAACCTTAATGTTGGGGATAACCTATTTGGGACTTTGGGGTTGAAGACTTAGTAATTCAAATTTTACTTATGCTAAGCTCTAATGCACATTTCTGTAAGGGTGGTGTCATTGTCCTCTTTACAATTGCTTTAGACCGGGTAAAAGTGAAACAACAAATGTGTTATCCACACAACACATGTCAATCCTCGTGTCCCTTGAACTAAAAGACCTTAAGTGCATTTAGAGACAACATGAACATAGCAGAAACTTAAATATGATCACCTTTATAAAAACGTTGCTGGCACCAGACAGCTAGACAAAATTTTCAGTTGCTTCTGTTGCTATTCCAAATTCAAGTTTGCCTCAATGTCAATAAATAGTTTTCTGTCAAAATCCAAGACTTTACACAGTTTTAGAGTACAAAACAGCATGTCTGTGCTTGTGCAGATGCTTCTCTCTTCTCCTCTTCTGAATGTTTGAAAACTCCAGACACAGGTATCTCCCTACAGATTGACTAAACATCCTTGCTACTGGCCACACAATCTCATCTGTTCATTCAGTCTGCCACAAGGGAGATTATTTAGTTTATCCTAATGGATGTCATCAACATTTTTGAAAACTATGTCAAATGGAACTTTACACTGATTACACTTAAGCTTCTGTACGTAACAGGCCCTCAGAAATTCCTTCATTCCTTCCTTTCATTTTCTCAGAAGGGCTGACTGTTCCTTGATGACACTCCATCACCTACTACTCACAGCCTTTACCCCTCACATCCTATTTATCTGGTTTACTGCACTAGCTGATCTCTCCATCATCCTTCCTCGTATTCACATTCTTCCTCTTATTAACCTCCTCACAAAAGGGCCTGCTGTTAAGATCCTCTTGGGAATTAGCTACCTGCAACTTTCAGGCTTACCAGCAAGCTCATTCCCGTAAATAGACCCAAAATTAAATTAGAAATCCCAGGACTTTCTTTGATTGCCTTTCCTCTCCAAAGATATTTCTGTCCACAAGGCTTATTAAGTGCTCTTTCACAGCAGCTGCACAATTCCATAAATCCTGCACCCTGTATAATTGTTTGCCTGTATGTCATGTATGTCATGTTTTCAAATTTGACTTTCCCTAATGCTGCCATTTCAATCTTCCTTATCCTTACCAGAAAAATAGAGGGACATGTCCCCTCTTTATTTATATAAGCACTAAAATGTTCATATAAACTCCTACATACAAAAATTTGCTGGCTTGAACTACTTGCTGGACTTTTGATGAACACAGTCTGTTGTGCTTTCAAAGATCTCTGCCTCAGACAGATGCTAAATAAACATAACCTGTGACCACAGGCAGGAAAGAGGTGCCAAGTCTGACAGCTAAAAAAGCCTCCTGTAATAAACCCTGGAGGACTCCACGGACAACCAACTGCTAGAGGCTGATGGCACCACACAAGATAAAAATCTGCTCCTCAGACGGCCTTTGTGCAAACCCTCTTTTCTAATGCTCTGCTCCCTCTTTTCCACTGGTCAGAGGGACTCAAACATCTTTCTGCCCCTCCTGTTGAAATGTGCTCAAGAAGGATCGTGATCCAAGGTGAAATCTTGGCATCAGGAAAGCCAAGTGGCCATTAACATCAAAAGGAAGCAAAACTTTGCCCAAAGGCTCCTTCGCCCAAAGGAACAAGCACAGTCATCTTGTCAAGTTTCCGCACGCAGAGCTGGATTAACTCTGTAGATTAAGGCACTCTATCATCTCCTGAGTATTTACAATTTATTTCATCTAATACCAAGTATGAATTTTGTAACTAGCTATTGCATATTAGGTTCTTTCATTTTCGTGATTTATGTTGCTCTTCTCTTGGCATCCAGCTCATGACATAAATCAAACCACGTATAAAAATCATTGCCAAAAAGAAATAAGATTTATGCACAGCTCACAGTGGTCATGCAGCATCTCTAACTGTAAAAGACGTTCTCTAATCAATTTAAGATGCATCATCTTTCTCATCCCAGACCTCTACAAATATACATTCTACTGAAAACCTATTCACAGTAGTCCTCAAAAGCTGCATTTTAAACTCTAAGTCAGTTTCTGCAGCCAAAAAACACAGAAATACCACTTTTTTCCCAATTTTTAGCAAATTATTACTAATAGAATTCAGTGTTCTTGAGACACAAATGAAAGGTAACACCTAATGATAACTATATTCATCCTCCCTTATGTGATTCACAATGTTTTTTCTGTTGCCATTTTTGTCTTTATGTGAATGTTATTACTTTTGGAATTACAATTGTACACAAAATCTGTAAAGACAAAGCAAACTCCATCTACCATAGAGGTAAATATGGAAAAATGCCAGTGCTGCTGTTCTCTAAAATTTTTCACTGAAGAGTTGCATATCATAAAGGGTAAATTTACCTACACTAAGAGTTTTGGTGTGTGGAAACATCATTTTTTACATTTCCACAGAAGGTAGTTACATTTTTAAATTCCTGATAAGCTTTTTTCAGGTTTTTTTTTTCTTTTAAAGCTTCTTTGCAACTGTTCTAAACCCAACTAATACTATGTGCAAGATCTGTAAAAAAAAAATTACAACATTTTAATTTATACTCTTATGATATTTGTGCAAATACAAAAGTAGGCATGTTTTTCATGCTCAAAACTTAAAGTGAAGTCACTGATATACAAGATCAACAGTTTTCATCAAAATCATCTTCCTTGTAAAAAAAAAAAATCTATATATCCCCCACTAAAGTAATACAGCTTTAAATATTTTGCTCAGGCCTGTCAACAGGGACAAGGATGGAAACACACTGCACCCCTTCTCTAGGTACTTCAGTACTATTAAAAATGTAATTCAAGAAGAATAAAAGCACAAGGAAATGAGCAAGACAGACCTCTCATTTATCATAATCATTAATTAGAATAAAAATGATTGCATTTATATAGATCTCTAGCTCCTGGATGAAAGACACTGATTCCTTGGCAAAATTTCCACCCAAATCATTAAGAGTCCTTTCTCAGGGCAGGGGAATGGATGACAGACTTTCTCCCTGCATAACACTTTTTCAATTTAGTAGACTGCTACTACATATAATTATAGATATCTTGGGGGATTTTGTCCGGATCATTTTCAGTCCACAAAACTTTTCCTATCCTAGATCAAACTACCAGAGAGATCCATCCCTCCTTAGTGGCCTGCCTGGACCCAAACCCAGGAACTGAACAGCACTTTACAGACAGACAAAGCTGCCCCCACAGAAGCCCAGAGCCCCCCCTGGATAATAACTCCAGCTCCTGAGAGCTCCAACACAGCAATAGCCCTGAGAACACAAAACCCATGCTGCCCACTGGGAAAAGCCATCCCCAGTCCCTGAGTTCAGCGCTAATATTCCTACACCTACACAAACCGACCTCTCTCTCACTCAGGGGATTATAATGGCATGGCTTCCATCCAAACTGAACACCTGGAAAGCCCAGCTGGCCAGTTCAGCCCGAGTATCCTGCAAACCTGTGAGTGGATCCTTATACATTTCTTTGTGTGGCTCACTGAAGGCCTGCAGGGTTCAGGACTGAATAGGGATCTCTCTCCAGCTGATTTTCAGCTCTCATTCCTAAGCAAATATCTGATGGTTTTACAAATAAGACACTCATGTTTTATGGCCCTGACCAGGCATTTGATTTTCACAAGGGAAATAATACAGAAATAATGATAAATTGTCCAATAATTACTCCAGAAGGAATCCAGAGAGAGAAGGCATTGGAGAATTTAAAACTGAAGGCAGGACACACAATTTAACAGCAGAATGGTTTTGTTTTGGAAGAGTGCATGTGAATTGTTACTGTTGACTCTTCTTTTTAACTGGGTTGCTTCTACTGAGAATATTTGTTGCAAGTGACCCTGACAAGTGAAACCCATTCTGTGAACAGTGCAGTGGCTTTCTGCAGCTCAGTGTGGCACGCCCCTGAAAGCCGGGCTTACAGTCCTGCAGTGCAACGGCAGAAGTAAACATTTCTTATTTAGCATGTCCCTTAATCACCTTGTGAATCTCAGCACTCTGCTGAGGTCCAAGGCTTATCCCAGCTCCTGGAGACCTCGCTAACAAATTACACAGTTGGAAAAACTGTCTGCATGTATTTGTGCAGTGGCACATGCACAGCACCTTGTCCTCATGTCTTTCCTTGTGCTAGGTAACCATTACAGCTGGAACATTATTGTCCTTCTCAATTTGAAAATCATACTGCTGAACTCCAGCAGAAAAGAACTCTTCTCTGAGATCTGGCTGTGCCTCGTGGCATTTGAGTACAATGTGAGAAGGACAGTGTTTCCACCAGGTGAAAATCTTGGATAAACTGACATCAACGCCAAACCTCCCATTTAGCTTCAGAAGGGTCAGAATTTTAGCTTGAATCTCACTGGGGTGCTGATGCAATGTCAAGGTCAACCCTAAAAGAATCATAAATAACTAAAAGTTGTTGATTTACAGAATTAAAATTTAATGCAATCAATGCCCTCCAGATGAGAGCAGAGTGAATCATACCAAAGTATCTAATTCAGACAAGACACTAATGTCAGGAAACTTTAGAAAAGTTTAGCATTGATCTTTGCAGCACTTTTTCATTCCTGTTACTTTGCATTTGTAAACCATATTTCAATTCACTCATACATAGCCAGCTTGAAACACAGTCCAATAACAGTTCTTTGCCACAGTTCTGCATAATGCTTGGAAAAGAGAACTGATAAAAGAAGTACTGTAAATGGCTTAACTTAGACAGTATGGGTATTAATTTCATTCCATGATATATGTGCACCCAACAAAGCAAACCCAGATAAAACTCAAATAAAAACCTAAAGAGATCAGGGACAAGACTTATTTCAGGGTACAGGGTACTGTAAGGTAACTGAGCATTAGGAGAAAGACTGCTTGTCCTTTTCAGTCACCCAAATGTAATTCCTTCCATTCTCATCCACCCTAATCGAGGCCACAGAGCAGATGGAGCTGACACTTCACAAATTTTCTCACTTTTTGAACACTGAATGTTCTGAAAAACTATTTTGTTTTAAATCTATTTTTTCGCATCTTCATATAAGGCAATGGTGCTGGAGCACTCACATCCTATTGTAGCTGGAGAGAACTGTGAGCATCTTTTGTGAGCCTTTTATCAAAAACTCCCTCTGATCTTTTATATTTTTATATCAATGCAAATTCTCCAGGAATACTCCAAATAGCTACTCATGCTTAATGTCTTCATGCAATCCAGCACCAAATATACCTCCATTATGCATTCAGAGTCTGGAATTCATTACTAAATGCTATTTACCTCAGAAATAAAGACACTGGAAAGACCTATTACCTGGTGTGAGCTTTTCTGCAAGGTACTTATCTATGTGCATGTAAGCAAGCAGACATTTCCAGTGTCCCTTATCTGTGCCACTGACACTGCACAGCCTATTTAGGCTTCTGCAGGGGGAAGGTGATGTCCCTGTGACAGGTTTCACGTGCATATTATAAGACATATTATAAGAATAATCACTGCAGTGACGTCAGGATGACAGGTAGAAGGAGCTATTACTGACTCCTTTTGTCTTGGGTTGCAGACACAGCATGCTTAGCAACAATCCTAGCAATTCATACTTACAGTTTAAAGTGGTGAATCAGTTTTTCAATATTTATTCATTAACATACCATATTTTTATTATAAATTATATGTACAAAAGACTGCCAGAAATACCTTTTAAATGATAGATGTTCTTGCTGGTTTTTCAGATCCATTGTATGATGTTTTGGTGCATTTCTGACTGGCAGGGCTCTGTGCAGGGGATTTAGGAAGATAGAATAGTCTGTAAATGGTCTAAAAAAACTCTGAGAAATATGGGACAACTTCATTGTGGACAAACTTCTATTCATCCACTGAGTGTAATACAGTGAGTGACAGCTCATACAGAACTTGGCAGGCTTCACAAACAGGGAAATAAAAGAAAACTTTTAGCCTGTGATGAGTTTTATGACAGGGCAGTAAAATCCTAATTGAGATACACTGAACCATACAAAGGAGTTTGTATAATACAATACAGGTTTAAATGAATAGACACAGTCATAAGAAGATGAAATAAACCTTTTTTAATGATAGATCCTCTGGGTTTTTAGAGTATTAATTTTTATAATTTTTGCATTCTCTGATTTTCTTACCTATTCTTGTCATTTATATTATGCATAAGCAGATAAATTCTCATATTTGCTGTCATTATTTTAATTATTTTGACAAGCTTTAATTGCACTAATCATTTTTAATTCCCCTTTTTATAGGTATACATAAACATGGCCTCAAAACTTGTATCATCTTGCCTTTAAAATTGTGTTACCACAAACACAATTCTAAATCTGCTGAAATCCAACAGATGTTTAGTTCATTACTATGTAGGGAGTGTGGGAATAGCTTTTACCATAGTTCTATTTCAAAGGATCCTCACTACAGGATTTGGTATGGCAGGATGATTTTTATAGAAATTAAATCAGCAGCAACTATAGAACTGGAGATATTCAAACTGAAATGAATAGACTTCAGCACAGCTCAAATACTTGTGCAGACATACCACCTGAAATGGTCACGTTGCAATTAAATGATTCATAAAGGAAATAAAAATAAATATCTGATGGCAGAGATTTATTTTATATCCTCTTTTGCAACATTCTGACAAGTCATCTGTGAGGACGTGAATGATCCATTGAACTTTAGTCTCTCTCAGAAAGTGCCACAGGCTTTGGTCCGCATGAAATAATGCTCACACAAAAGGCTATGTGAGCTAAAGATACCTAACTCAGCCCAGCGCCCTTCCTGAAGTAACAACCCAAGCTCCATTCCCAAACCCAGCTCAAGTTATGCCACTTGATATTCTGTCCTCAGTGCTATCCCAGTCTTAGCTGGTAATTCTTGAAAGCATGTGCCCTGTATCCATCCCTACTTCATCAGCCCTTTTGACCTCCCGCTCTGCCCCCTACTCTTAATTCAAATCTGTTCTGCATGTACTCTACACCATGATCTGTACTCGCAGCCCATATTCGTAGAACCCACTCATTTTCAAAGGTGCTAGAAAATTATTTCTGAAATAACTAATGGGGTCCTGGTCAACAAAAAGTTGATTATGAGTCAGCAGTGCCCTGGCAGGCAGGAGGGCCAACCCTGTCCTGGGGGGCATCAGGCACAGCATCCTCAGCTGAGCAAGGGTGGGGATTGTACCGCCCTACTCTGCACTGGGGTGGCCTCACCTCGAGTCCTGGGGGCAGTTTTGGGTGCCACAATATAATAAAAAACGTTAAACTATTAGAGAGCATCCAAAGGAGGGCAACAAAGATGGTGAAGGGCCTTGAGGAGAAGCCGTGTGAGGAGTGGCTGAGGCCACTTGGTCTGTTCAGCCTGGAGGAGAGAAGACTGAGGGGAGACCTCACTGCAGTCTGCAACTTCCTCATGAGGGGAAGAGGAGGGGCAGGCTCTGATCTCTGCTCTGGGGTGACAGAGACAGGACCCAAGGAAATGGCCTGAAGTTGTGTCAGGGGAGGTTTAGGTTGGATATCAGGAAAAGGTTCTTCACACAGACAGTGGCTGGGCACTGGGAGAGGCTCCCCAGGTAAGTGCTCACAGCACCAAGCCTGAGAGAGTTCAAGAAGCACTTGGGCAATGCTCTCAGGCACATGGTGTGACTTTGGGGATGGTGCTGTGCAGGGCCACGAGTTGGACTTCATGATCCTTGTGGATCCCTTCCAACTCAGCAAGTTCTGTGGCTCTGTGATTCTATTTTGTGAAAAGCAAATTCAGACAAGATTGCTTCTGTTGTCTCCACTTTCTGTTAAACCATGTAGCGGCGCATGCAGTACTACTTCAGAAACACGCTGATACAGTACCTGGCTGCTGTTGACTTGTGAAACTGATTGCTATGTTCACACTGCCTGATCAGAAAACACAAGACAGAGGTATCAATCTTCCTGAGACCAGGTACAGACTGAACTCATGCCTGTCATTTTCTGGTTGGTAACACTGACTACAGTTCCTTTCTTCCAACTAGTCCTTAAAATTAGGAGTTCACCTTGCAAGTGTATAATCCTAACCTTTTTGTTAGGGTATGCTTAGCCTCTTTGATCAGACAGTGATAAAAGTTCCTCTCCAAAATAAAGAATCACAGGAATACAGACTTTCTTGACCCTTTCATTTTAGCTTCAATTTCGCTATTGAAATCTGAACATTAAGGATGAGACAAATCCCATCCACTTCAATACGTCTTGCTCCGTATCATTGTTTTGATGTCTATATGTTATAAACCCACATTTCTGACACATTTTTTAATTTAGTGAGTGACCTTCCTACCTGGTTGGCGTGTGGAGTTCATACACATAGCCAGTACTTGAATGCTATCCAAGTAGAACATCATCCTTTTGAAGAGTTCATTGAAAACTCCTCAAAACTTAAAATCATTAGCACTTTCTGTCAATTATGTTTGCATAAACCACTGCCATTACCCAGGAGCAGCAACAGGATGAAAAAGATGTACACAGTTGAAAAGAGACCGTTTTTCATTTCAAAAACTTCTACCTTACAAATACCTGGCTTGGACCTCAAAGCGGTTTTATATTTAATTTTGGAGAAAAAGAGGAGTGAAAGGGTTAAAAAATCCACGAACAGATTCTTACCTTGTCATTTGTCACTGCTTCACTAATTTAAACAAATTTATTCGCTCAATATCAGCTGGTGAGGTAACTGCTGGTATTCAATAATTAAGGTTTTACTTCCATTTTAGCATGGCCACAGTTTGAAAAAGACAGATTCTGTCTGGGAGAGACAGACTGAAAGGGAAGGAGAGTGTAGAACTGTTTCCATGGCAACTCCTGAGATAACAGTAGCAGCCTACCTAGCCTAAAGGAATAGGTAAGTGAGACTAAAATATGTGTGTAAGAGAAGCACTTTCAAGGTCCTTTTTCAGTTTAAATACATAAATTTGAATTTAGGTACTGCCTGAAAATCCTAGATATTATGAATCCTTTATGTTCAATATAAGCAGTAAAAGAACATCTGCTTTACACTGTACTGAACAATTTAGGTGAGAAAATGTTTTCTGAGAAAAGACTGGGTTCTTTCCACAGGAAAAAAATCAAGACTATATCTTCCCTAGATGAGTTGCACAGGTTTTATGTCACTTAAAGTTCCACCAAAACGGCAATGAAATGGACCTCCATGCTATATTGCTTTTGTTTCAGCATGCAAGTGCTTGATTTACAAGGTCTAAAGAATTATTTTGTCATCATTAGTGAGAAAATTCTTTCAGGCTTCCAACACCAACACCCTTTGCACCAGCACCACGAAAAAGTCCTGTGTCTGCAAGAATTTGAACAGCAAAGAAGGGCCAGAGGCACAGCTGGCAAAGCCAGAGCAAGCAAAAAGCTTGGAAAATACAAAGGAGAGAAGGGTATTAGTGGAAAGAGTCGGATGGTATTAGAAGGGTATTAAAAAAATAGAGTACTCTTGGGGAAATAAAGCTCAGAATAGATCATGGATAACACCAATATAATCCCTTTCCCAATGGGAATGTGCTGAACGCCTCACAATTAAAGCCAGGAACTGCAGGGAAGCCAGTCCAGCCACACTTCAGGATGGCTTAGGAAGCAGACTCTGGGCTGCAGAAACTTTAGCCCAGTGTACTCAGACAAAATAACACCAAACACAAACTCCTCAAAAGCAGGTTCAAAGTTACCCCATGAGGGGTTTAGTGTCTGCATTGAGGCTTCACCACCTCAACTCTGCCTAAAAACGTGTCTCTTCTCAGACTGCTATTAGAAATCCAATTAGAAACCTCAAATCCTCTGCAAATATTTGCCACAGCTTAAGTGATTCCTTTTTTTTCTGTGAGGGGAAGAAATAATCATCACTTATCTCCAATCTCCCATGCCTTCTATACCACCTGCTGTTCTCATTACGCTACTCTCAGCTCTTTCTAACTCTTTCTGGAAGTGTGGTGCCCAGAGCTGAAGGCAGGATTCCAACTGAGGCTTCAACAGCACCGAGGTGAGCAGAGTAATTACATTTGACAATCCTACAACATTCTGGAATGATATTTGCCTTTTAACAACTGCATCATGTAGTTGGCACACAGCTCAGTAGTAAAAGCCTTGTGGTACATATGTATTTGATTTCCAAAAATAGAATGACATTTTATTTTCACTTTAGTCTGTGTTCTGATGCCATCCTTCAGAATGTTTCATTCCCTTCCTGTTCTTCATATGGAGTTGTAACTGAACTGGCTGTTTCATTATTTGAGTTGTTAAAGTAAAATGCT
Source organism: Atrichornis clamosus (assembly GCA_013400975.1). Lineage (NCBI taxonomy): Eukaryota > Metazoa > Chordata > Aves > Passeriformes > Menuridae > Atrichornis > Atrichornis clamosus. The sequence goes on from WBMZ01006781.1 coordinate 189,560, forward strand.
GTCCAGAACTGAGTATACAACAGATCTGGCCTGCCTCAGTTTCAGAAGCCTTCCTAGTTCCATCCTAAGCCTTGGCTTAGGACTCAGACAGGTGAACAACTGGCTTACAAAAAGCCATTTTGTTATGGCAATGACTTCTAGAGCAGCTCACCTAGCTGGCCTATGAGAAATCACATTTGAGACCGTGAAAAAAAAAAAATCTTTACCTAAAAAGTACTTAAAACCTCTCAGATATAGCAATGATATTGCTTCCACCCAGTTGGTAGTTCAGTTATTCTACCACAATTACATTACTTGTCAAGATAAAGTCTGGATTCTCTTAGCTCAGAATCCAGAAGGAATCTAAATTTGACTGGCTGTTCTAGTATCAACTGTACCTTCCACACTTCCCCATTGCAAAGGTAATTACTGGGCTAATTTTTCTCCTCTCCCTTGGGATATAATTGATGAAATGTTACAGACAGACACTTAGAGTTGAGAAATTACTCCAGCGAACTGCTCAGGTACTCTAGACCAAGCCTAAGGTTCATTGAGCTCTTTAACTAGAAAACACAAAACCTACTCCTATCCCCTAATTAAAATTAACTTCATGAAGCATTTGATCATAATTAACTCTTTGGTGAAGGCTAAAACAAAGAAGGCATTGACTACTTCAATCCTGTCTCCTTCACCTTTCATTTGCTCTCTTTGGTTTTTCTTTTTCCCTTATTGCCAATACATTCATAGAACCCACTGGTTAACTTTTACATGCTTTGCAAAAAAACAGTCAGAACTTTTCTCACTAAATAAGACTAACATGACCAAGACTCAGGTAACTGGGCAATTCTCATTTTCAGCCATAAAACCTTTTTCCAGACATATCCCAAATGCTCACTCTTGTGCTACTGGTATCAGCTGCGGATCAAGTAGATTGGAGTGCATTCCAGAAGAGCAGTTCATCAGCTACCAAATACAATTCCCCTCACCCAGAACCCACTGCAGAAATCTCAAAGGGGACATTTGCACTGCATCAAGTGTCACTCTAACCTGCACCTCATTCTTAAAATGTCAAAGCTCAGACTTCACCATTCCCTTCCTCACACTTCAAAATGCACCACGTTCTCTAGAGGCAATGTGATGAGTGATTTCTACCACAGCACTGCAGGGAGAGTAAAAGTATTTCAACTCCCATTTCAGAGTTAGACTTTTTTAAGTTTTTGCCTTCTAGGATTCTTATGAACTTCTTTCAATTTTTTCCAAAACTCAAATACTACCACTTGGCTTCTCACTTGCACCCAGCTCCCTCTTCATGAATTGTCAAGTAACTGCCTAAAGAGGCTTTAAAAATCATGAATTCTCAGCAAAGTTTTAAATTATTTATCATTGGCAGGTATCTGGAAATTAGTCTACATATGTCTGTCCAAGAAACAAAGAGAAGTAACATTTTATTGGCTGCTGGGGAAAGGCTGGCAGTACTAAAGAGGAGGTGTCAGAGGAAAAAAAAAAAAGAAAAGAAAAAATCTGCTCCTTCCTTCCTTCTCTTCTTCCTTCCTTCCTTCCTCGCTTCCCTTTCTCCTGTGGTGATTTCAGTATGATTTGCTAGCAGCCCATCTTCTCCAACCCATTGCAGATTCATTGCTCTTTTGAACCCAGACAACAATTTTATCTGCAGCACCTACAGCACCAGGCGTGACAAACACAAATTAGCAGAACACCAGTGGCATTTATCAAGTATGTTCACCTCCCTCTGTAAACTTCTGTAATCGATATTCTACATTCAGTGTCTGTTCAAATGTAGAACCTGAAATAGTTATGCTATTCCTCATAAAAAATGCTTGTACCAGCAGGTCCTGCAGACGAGGTTAAAAGGCTGTGAATTGGGTCTCATTTTAAATATGAATGTACCCAACAATTACTGCTCTATTCTTCACTCTCAAGGTAGATTTTAAAAGGGAAAAGAAAAAAAACCCCACACTACGTAAGAATACATAAATTCATACAGTTTTTGGTAGATATTATCATACTAATACATACTTAGAAATTCTTTAGCAATTAAGCATTGTTCAGTCAAGACTACGAGCACTGTCGTTTCTTCAGGAGGCCTCATTTTGCTTCAATTTGTGCCTCATCCTCCCCTGACTCTGCCATGCTTAACAAGCAATAATTACTATACTACAGAAGAATTGCATTTGAAAGCTTTATTTTAGTAACCTGAAGTCTGGTTTAGCATTCCAGACCCAGAAGCCGACCTCAAAAAGAATAAAAATGTGGGTAGGACATTACATTTTTGCACCAGTAAACAGTAAATGAATACGAAGGGTTATAAGAAGTCTGAAGAGACAGTCCTGTGCAATGGAATGCAGTTCTGTGTTGGGGTTACACACCTGCACTAGCTCTGAACCATCTCACACAGGCCTGAGCTGGCATCAGAACTACGTGAGCATGATGCCTCTGCTATTTACGCCACCCCAAGCCACGGTACCCAAGTGCCATCAATCCAGTAACATTTCTTCTGGGACCAAGCTGCCCCAGAAATCACATTGCAAGAGGTCAGCATACACATAGCAGTGGCAAAAGTGCAGTTTGAATGGGTAAACTGTGCCACTTTTCAGTTAAGTGACTTAATGGATGCAGCACTTCAAATCTGTTCCCATGGCAATGCAGAAACAGCAATGGCAATACAGGCAGTTTCCTCTTATACTCACGGTACAAGGAGGAGAACAAAAACCTTTTCTCCATTTGAATGAACAAAAGGAGAAGCATTTTCCAGTGCAAACATGTAAAGCCAAAATCTTTCCCATGTCCTGACCACAGTAAAATTCATGAATAAACAGAAAAGACTTGCCAAAAAGGTCAAAAAACGTGGGTTTTGCTTTGTCAGACCAACAGGGGTTAGGACTGATTCACGGAAAACATCCTGCTCCCATTCCTCCTGAGCTAAAAATCAAAGCAGTATTGGAAGAAGAGTCCCAGATGTTCTTTCAAGAGGGTGAATAGAGGGAGAGACAGCCCATAAGGTAGCTTCAGCTCTGCTGACTAGTCGTCATTTTCTGTTGTGTTTGGAGACAGACAGCACAGTACAGGAAACAAAGAGATGCACCACACAAAAAGTGGTCTCCCAGAATAACTTCAGGCCTGAGGTCAAACAAAACATAGGCAGCTATCACATGGTCTTCATCAAGAAAACTCCAGCAAATTCCTAGATAAACAAAATTCAAACCAATTATACCAATTGCCTCTGCTGCCTTAGGAATCCTCTATCACTCCCAAATAGAGAATACATCTTAAGCTGCTGACCTCACTAACGAAGGGGATTTCCTTGGAACAAGATATCCCTTTCACTCCATTCTCCTGGTATCTTGCATCATCTCAGTCTGGCCTGACTTCCTGACTTTGGAAGAGCTTGCTTTTAGGCAGGCCCCTAAATCAGATGTTGAGAAAGCAGCAAGACTGCATCATTGAGGGGAATGCTACGGATCAGCACACCCAGCTGCCTCAGCAGGTGTCTCACTGCCTATTGCAGCAGCCTGTTATTAGTATTTGTGTTCCAGCTGTACCTAAAAACACCAGCCAGCAGCCAGAACCCCATTCTGCCACACTTGTACTTGCACACACACACAGCTGTCTCACACACACATAAGTGCACACACTGAAGGTGTACAGCAGGCTCCACTCTGTACTGAAGGACTAAACCTGAAGATAATCGTTTTGCTAACTTTGTAAACTCAAACACTTGAAAAACTAATGCAAAGCCTTGCTAAAGTACTTGTAGCAGAAGTAGAAAGTTTGTAGGAAGATCTCTTAACTGCTTCATTTGAAACTGTAGATCCTGAATTGATCAGAAGCCTGGCCAAAGAATACAGATATTTTATAGTGTTTTCCTTAAGGAAATACACAAATTCAAAAGCAAGCAGATGAGGTCTCAGAATTAGCATTCTGACTTATAGTGCTCTGTAAACCATTGCTGTCATCCCACATGCCATCCATCACCTACTGTCTGTCTTCAGACGCCCAGGCCAAGTTCTCCTCTTTCTCTTGTAGAGTCCAGGTAACCAGTTTCCTTTCTTTTCCTAACAATTTTTTTTCATTTAGAGCTTCACTTAGGCCTTGCTGCAGCCACCACTCCAGATCCAGAGCTGGCAGCAAATCTGAACTAAGGCATATCCCAAGTGTAGAAAACCAAAGTGGGAGCAGAGATTTTTGCAAGCAGCGGTAAAAAACCCATTCTGATTACACTGTCTATCCATCTTTTTCAAAATCCTTTGTCTGCCTTCCTTATTTTCTTCTTCTGAGTGTTAGTCATGGAGGAACAAGATGCAATAATATACATCCTTTCAGTGAACACACAGTGCTGTCACTGTGCCCTGAGATCCAGGAGCAGCTTGGGCAGCTGCTTTCCACCTCACACTGCATGACACAAAGCTGAGCACTAGAAAATGAAGGGTTCCAACAGGGGACATGCAGTTCTCCCACTACCCTGCCTTTTAATTAAATAATAAACAGGATTAAATGGAACTTAATTTAATTCCATGGGAAACTCACACCTCCTCGATGGGAGTGCATCACTTGCTAGCAGTCAGTCCTGTATGGATGTCTCTTTTTATTAATAAATGCTCCTCCATCCCAGATACTGTGTTTGTGTGTCTGTCTTTCTGTCACTCTTGACATGTTGCTTTTCTAATCTCTTGCTAATAAACCCTCAAAAATCCATTATTGGGGTATTCTGAAAGAATTAGTACTGGATGTCTTTGCACATGTAAGCTGCAATAAATTCAAACATTCACAATATGTTCTTGAATTTAACCCAGTGAATGTGGCTGGGTATTTTTTGTTAATATTAATGAGACAATTATTTACTTTGTACCTTTACTTTGTACACAGAGGCAGCTGCCCTTTGCTGACTGCACTGTGCCAGCCCCTACCTCTCAGCCACAAGGAATAGTCTTTATACCCACCGTGACCCTCAGTGATAAGAATTTGGGATGTTCACTTTTGCAGTGGTTTCCTAACTGCATGAACTGAATGTGGTTTGGAGACTCACTGTACTTGCTTTCACACAGAAAGTGATACTCTGTTCCACTTCATCCCTCGTGTAAGGGTAGCTGAATCAGGGGAACTTGGCTGGCCCAGATATGATTTATGTATATGCTGTACAGTCTACAGCAGTAATTTCAGAATAAGAATATCACAGTGACCTTGACGTGCCTTCTGTTCTCTGTTGTTTTTAGCAGTTTTCATAAACACATCTTTCCTGAGCAAAGGATCAAGATGTGGTCCTTTATTATCCACACAGATGATGGCTTCCAAATTAACTTTAAAATCATGATTTTAAAAATTGTGAAAAAAGTGAACGGATTTAGGAGTTACTATGAACAATTTGGAGATGCTGCCTGGCAAAAGCCTGATTATGCTCCCAGCCATCATTTTTCAGACATGGGGAAATCTGTTAAAGTAAAGCTCCAATTAGAATGCTTGTGTTCTTTTAAATTGATGTTTCATTTCAATTTTGTTTCCTAGTTCCTCCTGTCATCTTCTGAGAAATACATGTGTTGAAATCATTCCTTTGATGAGGCACAGACAAGAAGCTTAGTGTGCTTTGATGTGGAGAAGGAAAATGAGCCCTCTTTGTTTCTATGGAACCAGCTTGCAAATCAAGGGATGATCACAATCACTGTAGTTATTGAAGGGTAAGACCAAATATTTTTCTAACCAATAAAGAAGGCTGGAAGATGCAGCTTCCTCAGAGAGTTATGAACAACCAAGTAAGGACGAGACATTCCATAATTACCTAAGCTTCTCTTTTCAGTTTTTTCAAAGCATCATGAAGCAGTGGACTGGAAAAGCAAGCTGTGTTTGGACAGGGAACTCCACAGGACAAAGCCATGTCCGTTAGACACCAAAAAGATTCAAACCTCTCTGTACATGTGCAACCTTTGCCTCTCTTAACTAGTAAGCAGCAGGACTGAATCACAGAGGCAAGTCCCTCTTTGACTGCATTTGCTATTCTCACTTCTCCATACCCTGCATAGACAGGAGAAAATGACTGAGGACATCCAGAGCACTTGTACGTGACACATCCCAACCGTGCAGAGGGGTAGACTTTGACTGTGGATGAAATACAGTTCCATAAGCTGTAAATGTACTTTGATGTGTGAACAGAAGAGGGCCAACTGTACAACCACAATCTCCCCCTATAAATACATGTCCCTTAATTTCATCTTTTAGAAAAATCAGAGGCAAGGCTCAAAATGGCCTCAGAAAAGTCAAGAACAAAAGAATTTTTGATGCCTCTGTGAAAAGGGTGAAGCCTACTCTCTACCCTGCTGATGCAAACTGGAAATGGGAATTTCAAACAATGTTGTCATACCGAAAATAGTGAAACAACTTTGCCTATCTAGCTAACATCAGTAGCTGTCAACTCAGAGCAAAGGAGGTGTGTGCTCAAAGACTTTGTACTTTCTGACCCCACAGCATCTAGAAACATTAGCAACAACATCACATTGCTGGATCTGGTTTTCATATACAGCATGATGCTTCAAAGCGAAAGTCACATTAAAAATGGATTAGATTAGATGCACTAAGTGCAGCATGTCTTCAACTCCCATGGACCTCTGTGAGGAGGGCTGGTTCCCTCTTACCATGTAAGCACCTTCCCATATGCAGTCTGTATAAGTAAAAGGTGTAACTTCTGTAGTTATTATGAGCTAGAGCATATATTACACATATACCATTTATTCCTCCCATACTTTGTTCAATAAAAGCTCTGCTGTTAGTTTCAGAAGTTCCCAGTTCTGCTAAGTTCCTTTGACTGATTGCATGCATGCAGAGATGGCTGCTACTTCACTTCATGCTACTTGGGAATTTTTGATGCCTTTTTGAGCAAGTTTCTTCTAGGTCAGTTCCATGTACAAAGTAGGATGAGAATTAATAATAATAAAAATGCGCATTAATCAACCAATTCATTTTTAAAAGACACTCTTAGTCAGCAAAAGGTGTCATAATGAATGATATATTGTCACCCTGAATCCACAAGCCACCTGCAACTCATCATGAATCTGTAAAGTAAACTCTTCAAAGAGAGACTAACAATCTTCAGATCCAAAAATACAGCAAGAATGAAAGCAGGAACATCTTCCCTCCATTGCGTGTCAGTTTCCCTGCAAAATGAGAAACCTGAAGCAGCTACATTTGGGGAGCTCTCATGTTCTTACTTCTGTATTCTTTTCCATCTCTTTGATCTAAAAAATCTCAGCCACTGCGGGCTAAACCAATCCAGGAGATTTACATGGCTTCTCTGTTCACTTGTGGGTACTTATCACATTCTCTACTGCATGCACTTTTTAACAATTCATTTTAATTTTATTCTGGAAAACACAGATGCTCTTATACAACAGACATTAGCAGGGAAACTGCCTCTCAAACCTCCACTGACCTCTGCATTAAGAAACTAAGATTCTGTTCCTGGCTGTGCCATGGATCCATGCAAATAGCTGCAGTGCTGGGTTCCTCACTCTTACAAAAGTGCATCCCATTTTTTTACACTGTGTACCATTGCTAAAAAGGGTCGAAATCAGTAGCACTGCACTTTGACCAGCCAAATTTATTTCATGAACACAATTTCTTTTTCTGAGAGGAAGTGTCACCACCTCTGGCCGAAGACGGAAACACGGCCACTGTGAAGCCACGAGGCCTCCACAGAGGGAAGGATATGGAGACCTGCAGAAAGGAAGAGCTTACACCACTGAGAGAGAGCTAAACTCCGAGCTCTTTGCCTCACGTTAAATGGCACTTGCTGATTAAACACTCCTAGGCAAAGTTACGGAGGGCAGTAGCTGTTGTTGGCATCTCACAAACTCAGCTACCCAACCATACCCTGACTTTTCTTGCCAGGTAACCCATGAGGGAGCACCTTAAATCCCAGAGAAGCCAAAGAACGACACACCTGCAACAATCATGGATGTACCAGCAGATGCAGAACACAGTGCCACAAAAGGGAACAGTGTTAGCAGGACTGAGCCTGTGTGTGTGCCATAGAAAGAGAAAGTTTGTATTTTACCTTCCTGGAATCAGAAAGTCCTTCTAGTACACTGTAAGACAAACTTCTGAGACTGACAAACGAGTTCTGATGCACTTTCTGCCTGCCATTCTGCTGCTTCCTACAAGTACACAGGGACCCCTAGCTGCAATTTTGCTTAGGACAAGCATTTGCCTGAGAATACCATTTAATGTAATTTTAATTGAATAGTCAGGTTTCATTTTTAGCATACTCCACTTGAAGCTGCAAGACTGTATAATGCTATTGTCATGTACAGAATACTGGGCAAGGGCTCACAAATTTCCATTGGCACAAGTTTGTCAATCATCCGTGCAGATCTCCACTGGAACTTCTTGATGGAAAGGTAGCTCAAATGTGTATTATTCCCTGCAGAAGTAATCAGAACAGTCTGTCTCTGAGCAGTATGATTATCTGCCTCAAAGCCCTGTGAAAACTGACGTATCATGAGGCATTATTTGATTCTTTGGCAAGACACACTGGGAAGCCCTTTAAGAGTCGGTTATAAGATCTTTTATTCTCAGACAAAGTGCAGACTCCCCATTGCTTTCAAGTTACTCAGCTCACAGGCAGTCCTGAAGACGGGGTGCACGTAGCTATGGAAGCACAATGGGAACAGGTCTCGGGCTGACTGCACAAGGCAAACCGCAGGACAGCTGTGGGCACGCCTGCCCTCAGAGCCAGCCTCCTCCACAGAGAGCTGCCAGGAGAGCCCAGCTGTGCTGGAGTCTCCCTACTCCTGCCAGATGCCCATCCCAATGCCAGATGTCCCTGCACATTCTGGTCACCCTCCCCTGAAGGCTGCCCAAAGCCAGACACAACAAATGACAGATGTGGCCAGAGACAGGCACAAGCTGGGCCGGGTTTATTTCGGAGGCGGTTTATTCCTCCCCTTGTTGTTCCTGCCTCATGGTACCACTACTGAGGTTCCCCCTTCTTTCTGTGCTCTTGGAAGAGCATTTGTTATCCCTCTCTGGACACAAACAGGTAGTGCTGCTGATTCAGCAAGGAAGAGAAGGTCATCCTTGCTTTCATTTGTAAACTGATTTGTGTGAAGCCCAAGAAACACATGATCCCGTAGAAGTGATGTACACGTCCGTATTTCTCTGGCTGAAACAAAACAAAAAAAGGTTTTAAATAATTTATAACTTCATAAGATCAGCACATTCAGCAGGAGAACTGCTTATGCAGCCGACTCACTTAACACAGTAATGAGTTTTTGGCCAGGTGATAGGTTATGTTGAACCTGACCAGATCAATGTGAAGAGGGAAAAGCTCAGCTTATTTGAGTACTCCATCCTCTAAATGTACACAGCAAGGTGTCAAAATGACCCCACACACTATGTGAAGGAAATTGAAACTAATTTTACCATCTAATATTGTCTTTTCCTATCCATCTTGCTTTCTCTCACTTACGCTCAAGAAATTAGGATTTTTGTAAATAAAGGCTAACCGAAAAAAGGCTGAGACCTCATTACATCTTGTTTCTAAATCTTCTACCACCTCAGTTAAATTCAACACATTTTCACTGGTGAAATATCTTTTGGAGAAGATCAATAGAATGATAACTGAAATACTAACTCTCTGAATTCAAATTTTGATGAACAAAATCTTTTAAGCAAAAAATATGGAAAACTACGTACAAAAGGCAAATGAGATTGTGCTTGAGCATGCTACTGAAGTGGGCGAGATATGGAAACTGGACACGGGAATGCGAGATTATAGTGCTGTCCCTGTTGCTCACATAAAGACAAACATGATCAAATTCTGCCCTAATTTAAGACAAAATCTCAACATCAAAGCAACTTGTGACATGTTCCCCAAGGAAAGCAAGCTCCACAGGGAGAGCAGGAGCATGTGGACACGGGCAGCCCATCAGCTGCTCTACATTTTTCCTGTTTTCTCCTTCAGGAATCCCAGAGGATCTCTCTGAACCACTTCCCATTTAGGGCCATGCAGCTGTGTACCACACTGCAACGCATAACCCATGGCTGGAGATACCTGGGCAAGCAGGAAAAGAAAGACAATGCATTGTAATGCCCAAGAGTTTTCCTATGGCTCTTGTTGGGGAAAGGGAAACACTGAAAAGAAATGAATTTATTATATGTGATCACTTTCAAAGAAAAATGTCCCATTAAGGACAATGGTAAGATGCGCTGCCATTTCAAAGGAAATAAATTTATCCTCCTAAATTCTAGAGTATCAGGAGCAGGAGTTCCTACTAGCTGTGCCTGTCAGTAACAAGAAGCCACTCATCTGACAGAACTGTCCAGAAAAGAGACAGATCATGAAAGTGCTCAAATAATAGAAAAGAAAATATTTTGAGATCTGCAAATGGAAAGTGCTAAGGCACAAAAGTAGATGTGAAGGCCAATGGTTATTCATCATCCTTGCCTTTCAAAAAGACAGCTTTCCAGACACCCAAGCAACTTCTGAAAATAGTTTCGAACAGTTTTGATCGTATGTACAGGGTAGAATAATTGCTTTCCTTGTTAAAAAATGATAGTATATTTTAAAACCATCCAGAAACGTGACCAAGGCATATATCAGAACATCTCTTAAAACAAAGCATTTCTCAGTTTCAGTGCAGCCTCCAAAAATGCTCTCATTACATCAGAGAAATTAAATAGGTGCATTTAGGTTAATATGTAACTATTTATGCAACTTTTGAAAAGCATGGACTGATACATACGGATTAAAGGGCTGTGAGACAGCACATCATCACCCTTGGTTAACAGAGGGAGATTTAGAACGCTCATAAATTCTTTAATTTAGAAGTTAAGTATAAAAATCACGTGTAAGTAGACTGACATAAGGCTTGGGAAGCAGCTGACACCTGCTAGAAATTCATTGAAAGCATATGAATTTTGACCTACCCTTTACAACCAAGTTATCAGCAAAGGCCAAGTATTTGCCATTCTACTTTTTCCTGCTTAAGGCTACAAACCTTACTGTTATCTCAATACACATTATGAATTCATGTGCTTCATTAGGAATAACTAGGCAGGGAAACACGGGATAGGCACTTTAAAGGCTGTACAGCTTTTCTCACACTGTGAGGAAGAATGCCAGGGAATTTTAGAGAGCTCATTTACAGAGGATGTACACCAGCTCTGAAGCAAGAGCCACTCCAGAAACGCAGTTTAACGCCTGGTCTGTAGACTATCAAAACGCCTTTGAGGAAATGTTTTTATAAAATAAAGCTCGCCGTTACTTTTGCCACAGCGGTGATTCAGTGCGGCATCGATCCTGCATTCCCTGGGAGCGCCCGGGAGCCCGAGCGAGCTCCCCGGGACAGGCGGCGCCGGTGTCCCCCCGCCGGCAGCGCTCGGAGCCCGCGGCGTTCGCGGGGCTCTGCTGACACCTGCCGGGAGCCGCAACTCCTGCCCTGCCCGTGCAACCCCGGCCTCCACCCGGGGCTCGCCTGCCTTTCCCGGCCGCCGCGGGCTGGCCGGGAGCAGGGTCGGGAGCAGGGTCGGGAGCAGGGTCGGGACAGGTCACAGCCGAGAGGCCGCGGGGCTTGGCCCGGCTGGGACAGCGGCACCCAAGTCACTCGGGTTCCGACACGCAGCCACAGTGAATCTCTCCCCCGGCCTTTGGATGGTTCCACAAGTGACGGGTGGGAACGGCAGGCTATCCTGCACCCAGCCTGCCCCTCTTCTCATGCATGCAAACCTGCACACCGGGAGATTTCTGCCCATTTTTCATTTGGAAGGGAGCTAGAAGAGTATAAATTCGTGTCAGTCCATGCTTCTGCTGTCCACAACTGGTCATAATGATCATTTACTGTTTGTGCTATCCTTTAAAACTAATCACACTTTGCTTTTCTAGCTTTCCATCCTGCTGTCTCCTGTTTTTGCGTGAGAAATGGCTGCACTTTTCCAAGGAGTGACTCAGGGAGGAACTTAAGGGGAATAATGTGCTGAGTGCCCCTCGTGGCAGCAGTCTCAGCCCCACATGAGCAAACAGCAGCTCCGACAGGGTCAGTGCAAGGAAAAGAAATTTTTACTTCATTTTCTAATATTTTTAGGTGTGTAAACCAAGGCAAAAAAGTAAAAGATTTTCCTAAACATGAAAAGAACAAGAAATGAAGGTAATAATCGTCTGCTGTGGATTTGATATTGAAATGGTTAAAATACTTGAAATCAATGAAAGGTGGCAAATTTATTAATATGGCAGAAAAACACTGTGAATTTTCCACTGGACTGATTTTCTGTTTTCTAACATAAGGTTTTTTTTATTTTATTAAAATAAAATTCTTCCAAACTACTTTTCTTTCTCTTTTCTATCCCCAACTGTACGGTTTCAGATCAGCCCATCACTGAAAGCTGCCACAGAGCTGCCAACATGCAACTCTCCAGGATCAGTACTTTCAGCCTCTTTCCTCCTCTCAGGGCCAGATTCCCACAAAAGTGAAACTCTCACAGTGTGTGAGAGACCCACTGGGATAAAAGGTAGCAGTAGGCTCTTAATGGCAATTTTGCTAAGGCAAGGCACAGACCAGAGCAGAAACAAAACATTTTGCAACATTAAAAACAGGGAGAAACCCCTCAAGCATATTACTTTGAAGAAAAATCCAGTGCTGTGCAGGTGCACCAGAGAAAAGACACAAGCAAGGAGTTTGAACTTTTAAAAATTCATTTTACAGAAGGGAATAATGTGTTAAAATATGAGGTTTTTTCCCAGGCATCTCACAGGGAGGAAAGGGATTTAGAGCAAAGTGAATGCTCTCTGGAAAGATTTGTACAGGCATTTTCTGTCAAGGGAGGTTTGACATGTTCCATCTTCTATTGCTGCTAATGCACACACACAGGAAGTGCTTGGATAAAATTGTGTCAAAACAGCCACCCCAGAACAAAGAAGGGCTCTCAGCAGAAGGCATAAATAGCACCTGCTGTGTTAGATAAGTCCTTTATCTAAACCTAGTACTTACTGGTGCTTTTACTACGGAACAAGTGGTGAATCAGCCTGGCAAGTGGCATCATAATGCTACCCAAGACAGCCGTGATTGACCTCAATTAAATGATTCCGCTGAGATCCCCAGTTAGAGGTGAAAACACCCATCTTTGTTTTAGTTTGGGTGTCTTCATAATGAAGAAACAAATAGGTGATGAAAGTCCCCCTGTAGCAAAGTCTCTGTTCATTTTTGGCACTTCATCAGAGACACCTTCAAAATCAGTCAAAACAAGCTTGGGAAGAATCGCCAGACCCATATGGCTGGGCCAGCTGGTCATGTTTCACTATGAAGTGTAATTGCTCATTTAGGACTGGAGTTACCACTGCTGCCACATAAATTTTGTACCCTTCTAACTGTTGTGCAAACTCTTTAACGTTATAAAAAATGGAGACAGAAGTGCTGAAACAGAAGTACAAGACAGCTGCTAAGAGCAAAGAAACATATTCAACAGGGCGCAAGCTCCCGTGTGTTAGCATTCTGTGAAACTTGAGATATTCAGAAAAGGCAACTGCAAATCTGGAGTTACGTGCAGATTCCTCTGCCAGAGGAAGTGACATTCACTGTGAAGGCAGAACAAGGCGGGGAAAAAAAGGTGATTGTTTCAAGCACCAGATTTGTAAAATAATAAATAATTAAGTAATTTATGAAACCTTGTCTGAAAGGAATAACTAGAACACTTCATTTATCCAGAAGAAAACAAGATACGATGAGAAAGGGTTTCAGAATAACTGACGAAACCCTAAAACCATAATTCACATGTCTCACATTATTTTAAATTATGAATTACTGGGATTGAGCCTGTTAAGAACTGAACATTCAAATCTAAGAAGTATAGTTTTAATTAAGCCTAGCCCAGTCCAGGAGAGAACAGAAGCCATTGCTCTTGTACACACTCTTTCAAACTAGACAGCAAATGGCTCCAAACTTCTTCTAAAACTCCTTAACCTTGAATAAAGTCTCCTGAGAGTGAGGAAGCACATTTCAAAAGCATCAAAGCATTTTGTGAAGAGAAAGTTCTTTAGACATTGACGTGTCTTCATAACATTTATATTGAATCACTGCAGTGAGTGAGGCCTGGGGGAGTTAGATTGACACCGTGTTGGGAAAGGCACCCACCAACTGCATGTCGATTGCTCTCACAGCAGAACGAGACAGAGAAAGACAACCCCTTGGTGAGAGGCACAAGGTGACTGCAGACGATCATGAAAAATGCAACTGACAGCACATGCAGCTGCTCTAGCACCCAGAGGGGCTCCAGCTTTCCAGACAATGTAGAGAAAAACTCCTAAGAAAGCGCAGAGGTACTGAGCAGTGAAATGAGAATGCCTGTTGCAATGGTGAAATGCCTCTACAACACCTGCCTCCATCCAAAAATTGTACATTTTAATAGGCACCAGCAATAGTCACTGCATGTTAATTGTGTTCTCTTCTGTTTCAGTTCAAACTACAAATGGTTAAAGGCAATCAGCTTTTCTTTGAACTGGAAGAGAGCAGAGTGGCTCATAGATGCAGAAGCAACTGCAAGGTGTTTAAAGAGATGACAGGCTTTGATCTGAGACCACTTCCTGACTAGAACTGCAGACAGGTAAATATACATCATCAAACACGTAGGTATGCTGATAAATATGTGACCGAGTTCCCGCTCCACCACACTGCATCTTTTGTGTGATCACACAACACATGCTAGTGCTGTTCTACAGATGAATTTTAAATGTAGGAAACACAGACTAAGGAAGTGTGTTTGGCAGACAGAGAAGCTAGATCAGAGATAGGTGTCAAAGCTTCTCATGATTGGAAGGAGGAAATATCACTGCAAAATTTTGAGTTATGTACATTCTCCTACTCTGAAACCAGGTGGGCAATAGGCCCTTCTGGTGAGAGGAGGTAAAATGGAACTTCTTGCCCCAAAATAAACTTGACATCCAAAACCTTTCAAATTAGTGTCTCACAAAGCTCTGAGAAACAGGTCAGCACAGCAGCATTACAGACAGAGCTTGTGCTAGGGTGAAAAAAAGCCTGATATTCTCCATGCTCATGGTCTTATTGGAGACTTGAAATAGTGATGTCATCTAGACTTACAGGGGAGCTCTAGGTGCAGAACTTAACATCTATGGAGAAAATTTGACACTTTAGGATATAATTTCATTGCATAGGAGTTAAGCAAAAATTTCCGAATTCTGTGCTAAATGTTCTATTTTTGTTTTAAGACAAATATTTGTAGCATTCCCAATATTCCATAGAAAGTACCTGTATTCAAATAGCCGAATAACTTTATTTTGCATCAGTCTTACCAAAATGAGTAACCTCAAAAGAATTTCACAGACAAGTTTACAAGCAGAGATACACCTTGACTAGTGAAATCAGCATTTTTCAGTGGCAAAACATTACAGTGGGATGAATGTTCAACCAGCTCTAGGTCACAACAATTATAAAAACATTACAGAAGAGGAATTCTCCAAGCTGCCATAAATGCTGTAGGAAAGATTTCTTTCACCTCTCATTCATTGCCTTCCCTGTCAATCCAGGAAACATGTCCAAGTCATGCATATGCACATTTTCTAGCAGTCATTCTGAAGCAACAACACGCTGTCCCTGCACATCACAACTCACTCTTCCAGCACAAAGCAATGCCAGCACGGCAGGATGCAGAGTAGTTCACTGTGACAGCTGTATGATTGTAGTAACCTTTTGATTCACAGCACTTTTCAGCCCTTTGTTGCCACAGGAAAAGACAAATGACAAAACCTTTATAGGCATTCTGTTGTCTTTAGATTGCTGC
This sequence comes from Atrichornis clamosus, assembly GCA_013400975.1. Lineage (NCBI taxonomy): Eukaryota > Metazoa > Chordata > Aves > Passeriformes > Menuridae > Atrichornis > Atrichornis clamosus. Next base: position 205,328 of record WBMZ01006781.1, read on the forward strand.
AGGTAAGAGCTGCAGGAATCCAGAAAGCAGTGCTCCTTCACTGCAAATCCTTCAGCACGCTGCTGGCAACTCACACTCTTCAAGGGATGCTGGGTTTCAGGAAATGAGATCTCACATTTGAATCAGTGCCAGCTGCAGAGGTGCTAATCTTCTGGGGGTGCCTTCCACAGAAGCTACAGAAGGTGATACCTACAGGATGTGTCCATCATCAAGGTAGCACGTGGCATGGCTAGACCATTAGCCTAACACAGGAATTTGGGTTCAACCACGTATTTAATCACTAGTTCTTGCTTGACCTTGTACAATTCCATCAGTTTCTCAGCACTTTGATTGCTTTATTGAAAAATGTCACTTCTGTGGTAGAAGAGGTGTTTAGATACCCACAACATATGGATTTTGGAAGAGAAATGGATGAGACAGTCATGCAGTACAAGGAGCAATAACCTTCTCACATATATTTCTGCATACTACGGTCTGCTGTTTCTTTTCCTCTCAGATTTTACCAGCAATAAAACCTTTTACCACAGCCAGCACTTGCCAGCATTGTTTGTAGGTGGCCTTTTTAAAGCCAGCCATGTCTGCTGCAGAGTGTCACCAGTAGCTCAGTCAAGGGAGCTGCAATTTCTGACTCCCATTTGCTACCCAACCTTCCATGCACCAAGAAGAAAGCGAACTCTGTCCCAGGCAAACACAGGGCAACATTCCAAACACTCCAGCTCTGCACAGACACCAGTACAGGCCAGTAAGGCAAAGCCAAGGCAGCCTGCTTGAGTGGCTCTTCCATCAATCTGATGCCACAGTCACAAGGGTACTGAAACTCTAAGGCTTGACCTGGCCACCGCCTATCTGTTTTCAACACTTAAGATGAGATATATGTCCAAAAGTACCAAACACTCAGTAGAAAAATAGTTTTGAAAGTATATCACAGCTTCCCCACTTGTTATTTGAGCTTGACTCTGGTGTGCTGAAATAGAGGTATAATAGCTAGTAGATTTTGTTAGTAGGGGTAACTTCCTCTTGCAATCAATTAAACATATTTGAATAAAAAATAAATGGGAATCTTTCTCTCCTCAGAAATAAAAGTTTACAGCCATGCTTTTAGAAGGAGGGATACCCAAGAGACCACAATTTCCTCTTTACTCCCACTCACAAGTGGTTCCTAAAATAGATTTTCTTTCCCATAAACTATCTGGAGCTTTAATGAGAGTTGCTTTAACAGAAGGTAATACTTTCATTTGTGCATTACAGGGAGATTTTAAACCTAGGACACTTTTGCTACATGCACTTTTGCTCCAAGCACTACCACCTTTCTTGAGAAACTGGAACAGAAACAGAGACATCAAATACCTGCCTGTTTGACCTCCCAAAATCAAATGGATACTTGTGCACAACATCTAGGACTTCCTGCTCTGGCACACTACACAACAGCTATTTTTTGGTATTATAAAACAGAAAGCAGTAACATTTAAGGGCTCATATAGAAACAAAATGTTCCCACCACTATGGACACATCTCTCTAAAGAACTACAAATAAAGGCAGAACTTCTCTTTCTCTAAATCTTGAGCTAAAGAATTCATTTGGAAAGTCCAGGCTCTGAATTTGACTGGCCACTTCAAAAAGCAGTGGATGAGAGAAGAATCTCAACCCTGTAAGAAATTGCCAATTCTGGAGCATATTCTGCTTGTTTCAGATTCCACATATTGCAATTATGAGTGAAGCACACAGCATAAACTTATGTACATATTAAAGTGTTAGAAGTTCACTTCAACAATGAGAACATTCTATTCTCTTTCATGCTAAGTAGCATTTTTCTTTTAGTCTTCTTTAATTAATGTCCTTCAGCTAATTTTTAATTTGCTTGTACATTACGACCAATGGGCAGATGATTCATAAACTGATACAGCATTTCAAATGCTCTTTAATCAGTGGTTCGCATTCTTAATTATTTTGAAATTCCTGTATTTGTCAAAATCCACACTACATTATCTTCGTTTGTACTATGCTTGAGAGTTTCAGTGAGAATCCATGAGAAGTAAATGAAGTTTTGATGGAGTCTGAGAAGTTGTGAATACATCCTTCTCATTTGTTTGTTTGTTACTTTTATGTAGCACAAACAGTTGCCTAAAGAAACAGGGGTATGACATGAAGCCTTATGGATTGAACTTCTGTGGACAACCTTAAGTGGTTAAAAATGTAATTGAATAGAATCTCTGCATATCTTATATATACATTAAATAAAGCAAGTGGTAAGATTTTAGTCTCTAAAAGAGGGATTTTACCTGCTCAGATGGAAAACTCTAATACAGAATCACTTACTCAACACTCAGACACACAAAATGCCTTTTTTCAAGCAATAACTTAATGACTGTCTAGGATTCTGTCCAAAGTGCTCGGGATTGACCTGCCCTTCACATCCCAGCATTGAGCTCACAGTGCTGAGCAAAGAGCAAGACAGGAGGAAACAACTTCCTTTTGATACTCAGCTCTCAATATTGCACACAATGTACATTAAACAATAATTAGATAAAAACCAAATAACCCTTAGAGTGGAGTCTAGACACAGGAACTTCCCATTCCAGCCAAGCACCTTGAACACTGGATGCTCACAATGATTTCCATCTGTTTGATCTCATCTTTGCCCCAGAAATACTGCAGAGTGACCCACTTTTCAAATATGAAAAATCAGACTGGGCATGTGATTCTTCCCTCCACTTTTAGCCTAATGCTGAGAGATGCTGGAGAAGGAGCAAGGGAAAATCACAGCCATTCAACACACTGGCAGCTGTATTTGGCAGGAGGTTGTGAGCTTTAGAGCATCAGCTCTCTTCAGACGCCATGATCTCTCTAAACAAGGGAAAAGATATGGATAACACTTAATATTTCCTATAGTCTACTTCAAGCCTCTGCAGAGAACAATATCTGAGATATTATTCTGAATTATGCTTTCATTTTTCTTTGGATGTTTTCTCTAATTCCATCTTTCTTGCGTAACACATCTCACTCCTAAATGTGCTTCATTATCACTACACAGCTTCCACAGCCTTGGAACTCTGTAAGCCAGTCCTTGTGAGCTGTGTTATCCACAGAGCATGACATCCAAGGGTAAATGAATGTTGCCCCTGATCTGAAAATAAAAACTGTAAAATCTAGTTCTAATTAGGAATGAATTGTTCACGCACAGCTGAAATGCACGTCCAGGACAATGGAGGTGTTTTCAGGTGCATTCACATTTCTTTAAAATGGTGTGATCATGACCTGCTTCAATTCATCTTAGAAGTTCTATATAAGCAAAAAATAGAACATTACATTTTTGTCTCTCAAATGCAAACTTGGAGAAACTGAGGAAACTAGTTAGTAAGGTTGTCCAAAGTAATTCAAATGTTTAAATAATGAAAAAGCTGAAAGCAAATCTCAAATTAAAGGAAAATTTGTAAAAATAGACACGTCAATGTAAAGTACACCTAGGTAGAGAGCTTGCACAGGAATGGAGAGACATTTGTTGGCAAAAAGCCTTCTTCAGATGTGAAAGGTATAAAAAATCATCCAGCAGGGCTCAGATTAACTTACAGAGGAAAGAGAACCCAGGCTCTTAAGTTCCTAAGTACAGACAAGCTAAAGAGCAAAGAAGTGAGGCCTTTACCCAGTCACAATACAGTGGACGTAAAGGATAATTTAGGTTTGGCCTAGAAATTAAGCACAGTTTTCCTTCTATTTTCGGTGGGGATGACTACATTCTTGAGAATAAGAGTGGGAATCTCATGGGAGTGAAACATTTACCACACCCCATGTATTACCAAAATTTGGACACTGACAACAAAACTGAAAAATAAAGGGGGTAAATAGTCCCCATCCAAAGGTAAAAAAAATCACCAGTATAGCAGATAGGATATTTGTTCCTATAATTTAACAGCCCTACAACCCAGGGGGAAAAAAAAAAAACAAACATGCTAAACGTATTTTTAAAAGGAGAAAGTGAGAGGATATTATTGACATTTTGCAAGATTTTAGTACCATTACTATAAAATGAGTAAATCTAGGACAGAGAGTTAAACAAAAACTGTGATAAAATACCACATGGTTTTATCATGCTAGATTGTGGTAATCTGTAGTGTCTTCAATAAATAACTGGTTTTTAGACACACTCAATGCATTGGAACTAATCTCAATACTCTCAAATCAAAAATTGCTTTCACTGCCTCAAGGGATATTAAAGTGGAAAAAATTGAGATTAAAAGAATAACTATTAGGTAGGTAATAACTGATTGCAACTGTTTAAACTCTTAGGAAGAAAAGGGGCATCTTTCTGAACTCTGTGCCAATCCCAGTTCTGGTTAGTATTGCAAGAAAACCATTTGTCCAAGGAGAAGATGGTCCATGAAGGTGCCTGGTACTGAAGTTTCAGGTAACACGGAATAGAAGGGTAATGCCAATTACGGACAACAAATTTTCATGCAAAAAGAATTGCACAGCCCTGTGGTGCAGAATCGCAAAGATGGAAAGAAAGTCAACAATGCAAGGCCTGCAGGAATAAACAAGCACTTTGTGGCTGGAGTCTGGGCCTTATTACATGAAGGTGACAGTAAAGAAAAAGGCAAAAGCTCTATGGTTAATGGCAAGACAAGAACATGGTGCTGAAGCAGTTACCTGCAGGGATCACCAGGGCTGCTCATAGGTAACCTTCTGCTGTTTAGTTACTTCTAGAAAAGAATCAAAATGTATGGGAAGCTGTTTTTATGCCCCCAGACCTGACCTTTTTAAAGGGGAAAAGGGATAAACAATATCAAATTAAAAGTTGGCAAACTCAAGTACCAGTGACATGGAGAGACACAGACTAAAATCTTGATTTGATGAATAAACTCATGTCCACGGGATGAATCTGAACTTTAGGAACGCTTCAGTTTAAGCCCGGATTTCAAACTCATGAACAGATCTGATGCTGGAGTCAAGGCTTGTATCTCTGGCACTGTTTCATCTCATAAAATGAGAAGCGACACAAAAAGCAGGCCTTAAAGCTGCTCCAGTCCTGCAGTGCATGAACATTTCACTTTATTGATTAGACTTAGAAAGGCAAGATTCCTCTCCCAGCTTTGCCCAAGGAACAGGCAAGATGAGTCAGTGAGCAGGAGAGGGATCCAGGCAGCTACTGTGTGCAGGCTCTGAGCAGTCTGGAAAGGGATGGCCATTCCTCATGGAATGAGAATGTTGCTTATTATCTACCTGTACCTTTGTCCACATTCTCCCTATCTCCGTTCAGTCTGTGAAAAGACTTTCTGGAACAAACATCTGCATATCAGATAATAATGTTGAGACATTATTCTCCCAGATTACTTGTTCTTACTTTCTTCATCCTTTTCATGAGATTTGTTTTTTAGTTTAGAAATTAGGAATAGTCCTCTCTGCCATGCTTACCAGAACAAGAGATGAGCAGGTTCCTATTTCCAAGCATCTCAGTATAAGCAAAGAGTAAGCAGGAAGATTATTACAAATGCTCAGGGATTTTCCTCTGCTCCTCTAATGCATTTATACCAGACAGGTACTACAAGGGATGAAAGCAGAATGCAGAGACTTCAGTAAAGACTATTAAAGCCTTAATCTGCTCTGGTCCAATTTGCTACATCCATTCTGGAAGGCATCCAGCCGGGGATGTGAGAGGAGGGAGGCACTGAAAGTCCGGAAATGGAGAAACTACAGCACTTTTGCCAAGTCCTTGGCTTCAGACCATGGACCTTTGATCACAGTGGAGCAAAGACGAGCCCTGGAGTACTTGCATTTAAACAACCGATCACCAGATGTCACTGTCAAATGCGTCCAACACAACGGAGGAAAACCCATCCCTGCCAGTCACCGCGGTCAACCCTGGTCAGCACCTCCAGCTACGACTGCTCCTTCTTCAGAGGAACGGGAAACTTCAAAGCCTGACGAGAAATGGTAAAAAACTTTAAGAATCAGACATCCATTAAAAAGTTTGGACACTGAATGTCCCAGGCGTTGCATGCAGATCTCAGACCAGCTGGGATTTCACCTTCCTCAGTGCCAAGAATTAATGGGAAACAAAATGGAAGGCCAAAGGTGACTCACACACATCATACTAAAATGTCTGAGCACCACTCTACACATACAAAATGTCTACTTGAACCTGTAGCCAAGGTTACGCCATTCTAAGCACCATTAAAACTGCTACTGAAACTGGACCTTTATAAATTATTAAACTGTCTCCCAGCAGAAATGCCCAGTAGCAGCTACAACACCATCATTTGGGTCATACGCACTTCATGGGAAGTTATGGAAATTAAATTTCTCTCCTCTCTGAGAGAGGATTCTGGACAACCCACGTGCAAAAGTGACTTTTTAATACCATCATATTCACAGTCCTTGTTAAGCTTTTTTGCTCTGCATTACTAACTGGAAATTTTAGTTTCTTGATTATGAATGTAATTCCCATGGTACTTCCTTTCTAGCAAAAAATTCCTTGTGGGCCTGTTTCAACTGGAATAAGTAGTAATTTGGGGTTTTTCACTTTAATATAGCAAAAAGGAAGTTTCTTGTGGTTTTGTGTTTGGGTTTTTTTCCCCCTAACAAAAGAAAGATCACATCTCAGTTCCTTATTTTATATGAAACAGCCTTTGATGGTTTGCTGATATAAATACATAACAGACAGAAATTCAGCCTTCCATAGCTCTGTTCCCCACAGAACATTTAACCACTGTCTGTGTAATGCTGGGGCTGATTTTCTGACCCTTTATTTTTTCACTCCTAGTGAATTTATAATATACTATGCCTTCCTCTATTTCTCTCCGCACTTTCACGCCCCTTTTTGTAGAGGCTGTGATTTAGTCTTTGTTCTTCTTTCTCACAAACCTTCTCTCCCTATTTTCCCACCTACAGTGGAAGACACTCAGTTCTTGTGAAAATTTATTTGTTTCTCCATCCCATCTCAGGCATCTCATCTACTCCATGTGGCAGCTGCTGGTTTCTATACCTGTCTTTCCTCCTTGTTGAGTGCTTATCAAACTTTTCAGTTTCCAGTAATTCCCTTTCATTGCTGCCTGAGTAGCTTTAGCATCTGGACTCACTAGTACAGATATTCCTTTTACAGTAGCCAGAATCAGGGGTAAATCCATAAACTTGCTGCAATCAAGAGTAAAATTCTCACTGGCTTCAAGAAGATTAGGATTTTTAACAGACTTGGAGTACTAGACAAGCAAGGAAGCAGGGCTTCCATTTCTGAATTAATCTTTCTAAGTTATTAAACAAAATAATCTGCAATAATTTTGCGTTAGTTGTAATTTAGCAGCTCATTCAGAGGGATTTGATGAATGAATGATTTTTTGATTCCTGATCAGTGGCTGTATTTTTGACAGGTCTCATGATGTTCTCAAACCCACATTGTTTATTTGTTTTCATGATTAGAGAGCATAATTCTCTAGATAAACTTGAATGTATTTTTAATGATTTGTACTTTGAGTGCTTTCATATTATTTTAAATTTTAATGTACAATTTAATTTTCTTTTTCCTTGCTTTTTCCTAAGTCACCTCAAAATACCACTAAAAGTCAGTAGCAGCAGCTGTACCAAGCAGAACAGTTGGAAGTGTGGCATTATTTCCCTCAACAACTGAATTAAATCTATATTGTAGAATCATTTTAACCTTTAGTGAACTTGAATTCCCACTTCCCAGAAGTCTGCCTGCATGAGGGCTTCAGGACTGTTGCCAGAACTTGAAACAATAAGTGACAAATCACAGAGTATTTCTTAGTTCTTATCTCTGTATTATATACTCAAAAAGCGTTTTAAAAATAGATTTTAGAAGAATTCACAAATCTGAATTGCGCACCTTTCTACTGAGCACAGTTCCCATGCATTGAGGGATATAGTCTCCAAAACACAAATAAAATCTGCAGGAAGTATATTTGTCTCCCCTTCATAACTAGGGAGCTGAGACACAAGATTGCTGGAGTGCCTAATTTAAGCACCACCAGTCTGGCTGGCTTTGTTTTCATGTCAGGACTATTTCTCACCACAGATTGTATAGGAAGTCTGACTCTTGACAGCTGAGGAAAACTGCCAGACTAAATCACTTGTTGCTCTTTTGAACTATGCATCACAACACCCAATGCACCTTGTACTAAGCAGGCAGAATTTCACTCTTCAGCATTGTGCCTCCTGGGAGAGAATACTTAGCTTTAAAACTGTTCCCTCCTGGGAACAGTTAGCTTTAAAACAAAGACCCAAATTTGTTATTAGCAACCTCTGTTAGACTTTCAGGGCCAGGGCAGCAACCTGGGCATGGGTTTGGGCTGCATGTCCATTCTACACTAGCAGAATCACTGATGGTACATCAGTGAGGGATGAAAAACCCCAGGCTGACAGCTTTGGAGCCCAGGGTGAGTCTCCAGTGCATGTGGTCACACAGGAGGGTAAGAAGAAAAACATAATTGTCCACAGAGAAAGCTACAGATTTTGAAACTAAGGGATCATAAGGTGACCACTGTCACGAGGTTACTGATTAGCATTTAGCCCTCTGGTACTAAATGAAATAGATTGTTTAAATGTAAGGATTACAAGCTTACAACACTGGGAAAAAAATCACTGAGTATTTAATGAAGAATCCAAAGAAAGAAATGTGTGTCTGGCTTGGATGATGCAACTGATCTAGGGACAGGAAATAATCAAAACACATTTCATATATGATATAAGCTATCTTCTCCCAGTAGCATTATGTTACTGGCTACTTAGAACTGGGCTTTTAAACTTCCCAATGCAAACCCAGAGATCTCTAGAAAAACTGCCTGCTTGGATTCTCAGCGTTGCCAGGCTTGAAGGAGTTTGCCTGCTAAGGTCTGCCTTAGAGCTACTGATCTTGGAAAGCTTCGGTTTCACGGCCAGTGTTCCAGCAGACTTTGTTTTGATTTGGTGGAATGAAATATCTTGCCATATATTGCCTCAGCAGAAGAGACAAAGAGCAATCCTTAAAGATGTGTTGCATGCAGGAAAATGAATACTGTGAAGTTACTCTGTAGAACAATTAAGTGTGTTGTGCATATAAAACTTAGAGGAACTTTTCAAATGTTTACTCTTGATGCCTTGGTGAACATGATCTTAAAACAAGATACATTACTTCTACTTAAATCATCAGATAACACTTTCCCTTTGGAAATATGAGAGAGAGGCAGATGACTGTCTTTGAATCCTAGAAAATGTGGCATGGTCACGTGCATCTTTGTAATGTAAAATAGAGCTATCTATACAGCCTATGTGATCTAAAATCTTTTTTTTGACATAGACACAAACGAATTGATTTTGTTTCAGTCATAAACAATCTTGGGAAAAGCTAGAAGCAGCTTTCAGTACTGCTCTATGTGGCAGCTGGTCACAAGTAAAAGACCATTTTTTGTTATGGAATGACTAGCAAAGATAAACTTTTGGGAAATATTCCCAAAGGCAATTTAAAGAGATTGTGCTATTTGCAAAAGGCACAGTTACTGTTTAATTTATAAAGTTAATAAAGTAATTTCTAAATTATTTAATAAGGTAGGGACTAATCACAAAGTGATAGTGCTATGAATCATATACCATATTCTGGTCATGAAATAAACAACCATAACAATTTCAGTTTAAATAAAAAATAATTACAAGGCAAAAGGACTTAGCTTAGATCTATAATTTTTTTACTATTTTACACATGCATTTTTACATCTCTTATTTTTTGTTTTCATCCTGTATCACTAATTCATAGCACTTTGAATGCAAGCACTTAATCTCAGGATTTTTTGAGTTGCCACAGTATTTCCAGGGCAGGGAGATCCGAGGGCAGAATGAAACCACTTATGGTTCCAATCTTAATATAAATCCTTGAAAAGAGGCAGACAGAGGAGATGAGAAAAAAGACTGAGAAACAAAGATAATTTTAATTCCTTCCTTTCTCAGTTTAAAAATCAAATCTTTCCAATCCCTTATAATACACTATAAAAAAGACTGAAATTGCTACAGTAAGCTGAGTGTTTGTGTGTTCAGCCCTGCTCTGGTGCCAGGTGATAGATACAAGACCAGACAATCTATGTACACTTAGTGTGTCTGTGTGCACACACAGTGAAGGATTAGGACTTGCTTTGTAAATAAGTCTGTAAAATCTAAAATAGATGGAGAGTTTTGTACTTTTCATGTTACTACTGCCTTATGTTGTTGTTAATAAAGTACAGAGCTATTATTGAAACTTACCTACAACAAAACCCTTTGTTCCAAGGTTTAGAAATATTTGGGGAATATTAAGGGGGAAAAATTGAAGTAATTGTGTCAAATAGCCAGAAGTTTTGCATGGAAAAAGAAAGGTTCCATTGTTAAGGAGAAAACAATGTCTCCTCTTTTTCAGCATTTTTAGTTTCCCAATCAAGCCTGCAAATGGAAGAGGAGAAGTTTTCATTTTTGTCTTGGATACATATTTTTAATGAACAATAACTTTTATTGTCTACCTCAATCTATAGCTTCAGGATGTGCACAGCTTCCACAAGAACTTCTTAGTAAATCCACAGTGAATCACTCAAATTCCTGTCCCAGTGTGACAGCCTCCTACTAGAATTATAGCCCAGTATTTATCACGTACAAGCAGAGCAGAGCAAATAAAAACACTGAAACCAAAGGAGAATCATCTCTAAGTCATGTAGATCCTTCCCTCCAGAAACTATTCTGGCAGCTGAGTCTCCAAGCCTGGCCACAGTGTAGTAAAGAAATAAGCATGGAAAATCAATCATGCAGAGTCAAATCCTTGATTCCCACTGATTTCATAGAGGTTGTGCATAGAAGGGCAGCTTCCATTTCCTTTTCCTAATCAGTGGTCCTATGAAGTCAAAGTTCATTCAAGACTTACCTCCGGAAGCTCCTTTTTACTTGAGGTGATTGTTGGTCTGGCAGGCCCATGTGATGAAAGAAGAGGAGGAAAGCACATTGAATCCTCAGCAACATTTGCCAGGACACTGCAGAGAGCATTCCAGCCTTCAGCTCTTCTCTGGCCAGGTTAAGGTCCTGAGAATGAAGGCTCTTCTTCCCACTTACCTACCTGCAGACCTGTCTGTCTCTGAGCTCCACAAAACCCACTCCCACCCCAGTCCACTCCCTCCCCAGCCCTCCTAGCAGTGATCACCAGATGTACCATCCTGTTCCTGCCAGAGGAACACAGAGACTCGGGGTTAAATTTGGCAGCCTCCACCTTTAGCAGCAACAAGAGACTCCAGTGCCTGTCTCCATGGCAGGCACTGGAGGACTGATTCAGCCATGTGGGCTGCCTTCATCCTGCCATCAGCTCCTCCCTGTCTCCTCCAGGGAAGCAGTGGTAAGCCAGATGAAAGCATCACACAGGTCACAAGCTGAGCCACACTCACCTAGAAGCATTCCAAGGGCCTTAGCTCTGATCCTAGGGGCAAAACTTCTCAGGGAGCTTATATCCCACGGCCCGACAGCTGGCTTTGCTACTGGTACACACTGGGGCCAATCTCAGCTTGTTTCTTCCTTCCCTGTCTCCCTGGCACACACCAGGGGATGTTAACAGCTTGTACACATAAAAGTCTAGGCTGCCTATTCTCTCTTCCCAACGTGTTTTTTCTTGCTTCAGTCAATGAATTTGTCAGTCACTACAGCAAACTGCCTACACCAACTCTTCCTGCAGCAAAGGCTTCTACATACCCCCAACGGAACTGCTACTACGATTGTTGCTAATGTGTTAGTGCTAAAAAGTATATAATTCGATGCCAATGTTTGTTTTTACAAGAGAACTGCTATATAAAACTGCCATGCAAACTAGAAATACATGAAAGTTTGGAAGGTAGATCCCGAGTCATGCAGGGCTTGCTTTTCCGGATAGAGATCAGATATCACTTAATTCCTTAGATCCTTATCTCCCACAACACACACATGCACATGCACACATACTCTTACCTCATTCCTCTTACTATTAAAAACTTTCCTTTAAAGGTATTAAACTTGGCTGACTTGTAATAGATATTTCAGAGGTCAGGGTGACATACACGAGAGCTAAGGATAGACCATGGTTGGTCAGAAGGATCTAACTATGAATACTGCAGAGATTAGATGATTTCAGAGTCCAGGCATCTTTGGAGAAGATAGCAAGACAAGCTCTCTGTTAAGTAAGTCCACTTATGACAAAAAGAACTCCCACAATACTGACCAATCCCTGCTTCCCAGACACAAACACTTCTATAACAAGGGGCAAAGAAGGGAGAGGGAGGAATATAAACACATATTTCATGGCAACCTCAGAACATTGCAATAAACACGCACAAAATTAAATTACTAAAACTTGAAAGGAAAATAATACCCCACATTAATTTGTCAAGAAGAGTGTAGGCCTTGAAAAGGGGAGAAATAGGAAGATATCATGTTGTCATCTTAGGGTCTTCTTGTGCTGGGTAAATGACAAGATATTTTTCAGAGACTACAGTGTTCAGGAACAACCTGGAACTACAGGGTATGGAGCCAGGTATTACTTACCCTTACTTATGCACGGGATGTAGCAATGTTCAGTGCTATGCTTTCCACCAACTGGAGCCACGGACGCCGTTTGTGCTACGATGTGTGCACCAATTTTGGTTACGTGTACACTCCCCGAGGACTTCTGACAGGTGATTTATGTAGTGAAGGCAGGCTGCTCCTCTCCAAATCAATCCTTATCCAGTCTTGATAAGGTAACTGAGAAATGCATTTTGTAATCACTTCCTAGTAATTGGTTCTCAAAGGTTGCTTTTTCCAGACCGCTCCTTTGATATTCTGTAATGCCATAGACTGTCTTTGAAGAGTGAATAATAATGCAGAGCTTTAAAGCGACTTGTAAAAGTTATGAAGTCATAAAACTCTGATTCCTCCTTCAGTCTGTTTTCTGAAAGTGTGCTGAATATCCATAGTGAAGTGATCTCACAGTCTTTGAATTAAAGATTCTTTCTCCTCTCAAGACACAGTTCCTACTGCATTGATATTTCACTGCATTCAGGATGATGGGATGCATATAGAATTTTTTTCCAAGTCTCTTATCAACAATGTTTTGGGACATTTGGCCAAAAAAAAATTATGCCTAATCTCTAGGGTTTCCTTTTCAAACGCATGGTGTAAATCAATTCTGTATAGAGCTACAGTCATTGTCATACACAAGGTACATCAAACACACTTTTTCGGATAAGAGTTGTGCTTGTTTTCTTTTCACTTCTTGTTCCTGGCAACTGTGCACTGGATCTTCCCATAAATTGAGTTCATTTCTCCTGCTCTTTTCCTAAGGTGTGGCTATGTTGCGAATAATTGATACTTCTGCAAAGAAAAATAGTTTTCTTTATTGTGTTGCACAGCTTCAACTTCCACCAGCCCATTCACTCAAAATAAACTCCTAAGCATTTTACTGTCTGATCAGTGTCTGCACAGTGACATTTACCAGGAGAGGCAGACAAGAAATAGTCAGTGACTGGAGATTTTTAGACCAGAATAGTGACAGTGTAATCTTGCTCTTTCCCTCCCTAATACCCATCACCCCCTTTGCCAAGCTCTCTGCCCTTTTCTAGACTCAGCTAAAATAACCATTAGAAGTGTCCCTTGCCATGTGTTCAAATCCAAAATACAGGTATTAAAATTGACTTGAATTTTTTTTAAAAAGAAAAAAATAAAACGAAAAGAAAAGCAATTTAAGTATTCTCTGGTTCCAAGACATATAACAGAAAGGACATAACGATTAGTAAGCTCATTTCTGAAGTCAACAGATGGTCTTGCTACGTTTAGAGCACTTGGAAGTTGTTTGCTATCTTCTTTGTTACAGACAAAAACCTTGGAAGCAGATTCAAAAGACTGTATCCAGAAGGCTTTATGCCAATCCTACTTAAACCAGCTTTTCTGTTACAGTTGAAAACAACTTCTACAGTTGTGAGTAGATATAAATGTCACAGGACATTTGTAAGTACACGTGAGCCAAATTAGAAACAACTAAACAAAGTCTGATGTTATCACCCCAGTTTATTTCATTCACCCAGTCAGTGGCAGCAGCTCACAGATGCTGAGGTTGAGATGCTTTAGTAAATAGAACAATTAGCAGCATTGGAGGAGCCATCAGCACAGCAAAATAAACTTCTTGGATGTATGTGGTTATACCTCTTACTGAAAAAAGTTAATTGAAAAGCACAAAATAAATACTTATCTTCAAGAATTGCCAACTATGTACCATAAAGGTGGAAGCAAGAGTTCTTCAAATGGGAACTTACAGAAGTACAATGCAACAAGTAATTAATACCATGCCTTTATATCAACTATATTTGTGCCTTTTTTTAAGCAAAATTAAAAAAAAGAAACCACACTTTTTTTCTTGTCATGGTTTTACACTGGTGTCAAACACCTGACACACAAATGGTCAATATTTAACATTGCTCCCTACCCTGGCCACATTCAGTCATATATAGTAATCGGTGATCCATTCACAGTAACTCGTTGCAATTATCACAGCAAAGACTGGGGATAGACAGGCATACATGGTACTAAAACTGAATAACCACAAAGTAATTCATCCATGCATTCTCCAGTTGCTTCCTCCATTTATGGATAATGGCCCTATTTGCAGGCAATGGCAGCAAAACCCTTCTCCAGGGATTTATTTATGACACTTATTTCTCGGATTATGGTTTGTATTTTCTGGTGTAAAAAGTGCCCCAGAGAAACACTTAAGTGCAACAGTCAAGAGAGGAGTTCATTCTCCTGCTAATTCCTGCATTCCAGACATTCGAGGAGGTGCATTAACCTCACACTGTACCATGAACTGCATTCACCCTTCCCCAGCCTCCACCACTGCCAGAGGACAGAGGGACTGCAGTCTGGGTTACTGAGATGTAAATAATTCAGTAACTCACCTGGGCCATGCCCACAGACTGGTGAGAGGGGGGATATAGCTTCTGTGTTTTAGTAGTGTTCATATTTTCAAATTATGACCTAAAGCTATTGTTAAAGTCCACTAAGAGAAATAGCTGGTGGGTGAAAGATTAGTCATTGACATGCCTCTCCTGTGGGAAACTAGAGTTAAAGCTGAGATAGTGGTCTACTTCTTCACAATTTTACCTGAATTAATTAATTTAATTAAAAGATTGATGTACTCTGAGTGATGCCCTGTGCTGCTAACATAGATTATCTATGGTCCATTGTCATATCTACTAAATTAAAAGTCCCTACTGGCTAGACTGTATAATAAGGTACTTGTAACACCAGCTGAAAGGAATAAAAACCAGCAGCCAAAACCAGAACTTTTACCTCCCTTCATTATTTTCACCATTCCCTTTAACAATCAGCAGACACAAAATGAATGACAATGATTAAATTATCTGGCTGCCAGTTTAACTCCATGGCTGTTATTAGCAGAATATCCATGCAAATCATTGAGAGAGCAGGACCTGAGCAGGTGAATCAGACTCTGCAGGGTCACTGCACATCTGACTCTCACTGTATTAGCTGCTCCCCGGCATTAGAACGACTCTGAAAAAAGATAACCCACCTAAACGGATGCTAAATAATGAACTAAATCAAAGATAATAGATGTGAACTTTGATTGCCTAATAAATCTGGCCTAAAAGGAAGAGGAATTCTGCAAATGATGAGCCTGAAAACACCCATCATGCTTCCACCTGCTCATCCTTTTAAGTACATTTGTTTTAGTTCCAGTAAAATAAAGACATGACTCACTAACAGGACATATGAAATGCTGAAGTGTAGAAACTAAAATTGAAAAGCTACCACTGTGTCTTCAGAAAGCTCAACTGTGATTTCAAAACTCTCATTGTTATGGTGCAGTCCCATTGTTTCTTTCTTGCACAAGTTTTCTCATTAGATTGAAAGGTGGTTGGGAAAGTGGACCCCTCCCCCCTGTATTTTACCCGTGCAGTGCCTTGCACAATTAAATATTTATCTCCAAATGGAGATTCCAGGCTTTATTACTACCTGAATAATACATGTAACTTGAGTTATAACCTCCCAAAGACCTATTTACATGTCAATTTTTTCCTGTCTGTTCAGCATTGTTTCCTGACTGCAGCCACTGACAGTATTTTAATTAACCTCATCGGTCCACGAATTTGTTACCTGTCCTTTCTCCCCTTAGCTAGATTACACCACTTAGTTAAACCAAACTACTTATTTCAAAAGAAAAACTTCTCTTCCTCAACTCAAGAAAAGTTGCTATTGGCAACTTAACCTAAAGAGCAAGTTACCCTAATGGACAAGACATTAATTTAAATGAAGAGAAGAATTTGCTATGATCACAGAATGCTTGGGAGGGAAAGCCAGCAGATGAAAAACCTGTAGACTCGCATGACAAGCACCTACAAAGACAACATAATCTATATTCCTGAGATACATGGTCCACCTTTTATAAGCTACTTTAGGGCAGTGGACAGTGATTCCACTCACATCATCTCAACATGAGAGAAAAGCTTTCTTTTAGACTTTTGCCTTGCTAATTTTTATAGAGAGGGGAAAGAACAGAGACAACAAAATTTGCTTGCCTATGCACTCACAAGTTTTCCTTGATTCCTCTACATAACTGACGAGAAGAACATTTCTCATGATTTTCAAAGTGCTACTGGTAGTTTCTAAGGATATTCAAAGCACTGCTTTACTAAGACCTTAGCCCAGACACACTGCCAGTTCTGGAAGCCTGGCTCTCATGCTAAAGATGCCTCACACCAGCTGCCCTCTGAAAGGCATTCACAAAAATAACTGAACTTAGTGAATAGACGTAATAGAGTAAGTCAAGAGCATTTGTGTTTAGTCACCTTGGATTTTTAGGTATTTTTAGGAAATCCCCTCATTGTATATTTAAAAGGATGTGGCTTTGGGAACACTAGTAAGCAGTGGTGCCTCAGGAAAGAGTCCACCACATAAAAAGGAAAAAAGTTCCTCAGCCACTGTGCACTTATCCTGGGCTTTCTAAGTGGGACTGACTAAAACACTTCATGGAAAAGCTGCCATTGCCTTCCTGCTTACATGGGCTTCACACACTGTGTGTCTCAGACTCTCAAAATGTACAACGGGCCAGAAAAACCGAAAAACTGAAAAAGAAACGACACTTCACTCAAGCCTGTTGATCAGGCTAAAAGCTTCGAAATGCTAAGAACTAAGGATAAGGCACACTTCCCAGCAATGGAAAATTGAATTAGTTGTAACAATGACAATTGCCATTTCAGTGCCTTCTGAGTGATGAGTGGTTTCATTACAGATAATGTTGACAGCATGGCAGCTCTCTGTGAGACTAGCAATACCTGCATACACCTCACAAACTGTGCTTCCCTGCTTCTGGCACCCAGAAGAAACTATCAATACATACAGAGACATCTAGAATGGACTTCCTAAATCAACAAATTCAGTCCCTGCTATCAGTCAGCTATGTGACACAATCCCCTTCATAAGCTGATTAAAGAATACCTCCAAAACTATCTGGGGAGAGAGGGAATTTTACTCCCACTACTTTTCCTAGAAGGACTGTGTATAAACTCAAACATCTGACATTTAGAAACTTCTGATTTCCTCCTTAAATGTAGTTATGGCCCAATTTGTTCTTATGTCAAATTTCACTTTTAGGTAAATGGTTGTTTTCCCTCTCTGGTGTTTTTCAACCAATATATCTGTATGCAGCAACTGCATTTCCCTTAAGCCTTTGCTCTGATAAATTAAACAAACCGAGTTCTCTTACTCTGCTTTCTTATGATAAAAAAAGATTTCATCCTAGACTGTTTGCCTTTGTAGATTTGTTTTTCCGTCTGGCATTCCAGCATTAATTAGTCCTTCTCAAACAGGAGCACCTGCACATAGTGAAAACAGTATATATTATTGTGTCTAGATTTTATAGGATGGATCCCTGCCCTCTCTTCTCTACTCACTCAACTCAGCAAAGAGTGGGATTTTTCAGGGCTGCATCATACAGTCAGGTCTGTCATATTTGAGTCTTCTCTGCTACTGAATTTTGAACAGGTAATCTTCGAGCAAACATTTTTCTTTTCATCTGCCTAAATCAGGACTTTGCATTTTATATTACTAAATTGATATGCATTTCTGTAAGCAAGGTAGTTTAGCTCTTTCTCATACATTTGCAAGTCCCTTTGGGAAATTCAGTCTTCTCCATCTTTGGGGCATCATTTTATCCCACAGTTCTTAGCAAGCCTTGTCCCTGTGCAAGGACTGCTCAGCAGCAGCCAAACACTGGCATGTTCTAACAATGCCCCAGTCACAGACTCAAAACAGCACCCTGAGGGCTGCTATGATGAAAATCAACTCTGGTCCACCCAGACCCAGTGCACCTCCAGAGTCAGAGGCAAAGCTTTCAAACTGCAGAGGAGCCACGTGCACTTTCAGTTGACTAAAAGAATCTTGCTTTCTAGAGAAATTCCCATACTAATTTACATTTTGTGGATGCTTTCAGGAACGGCATGGCAGTGCTGCAAGCGTGTGAAGGAAAAACATGAAAGTTGTCAGGGTTTAATTAACTGGAGGACTTTTATAATCAAAAGTGCATTTTGAAAAATTCACAATGCTCAGGATTAGCTTCTGAAGCATAGAAAGGGAAAGAAATTGGGGCTGTCAACTAAAATTTAATCTTCTGTATTTGAAAGAGGCATTGCTTGGTTTAAGAAACACAACAATGACTAGTAGGGACACCAGCACTTCCTGGGTTGGTCATGGCTTAGGGAAATCTTTGACAAGACAAACAATAACCTTTTTAGTATTGCCAACAAGGCTACTCGTTTAGAAGGCACTACTGACATCACTGTGATTTTAGAGCACTCCTAAGAGCTCAGGATGTTGTCTCAGATCTTAGATGGTGCCAAAGAGCTGGGGAGTGTGGGGAGAAAGTAGAGATACCAAATAAACAGCAGGTAAGGGTCTGATCCAAACTGTAAGACTGAAGATATAACTTGCATCAGTGCACTGATCCATTAGCAAAACCCTAGAACTAGACTATTTTTTAAAATAAAATCACCATAGTAAGCAATATTCCAGCACATACATCTTTATACACAGAGGGTAGAAGATACAGAGGCAGAGGGATGGCTGCTGTCGTCTCTGACCAACGTATCTGTTCACACAGCACAGTTTGAGAGAATGGTGCAATCTTCCTGCAACTAAACATCTGTCCTATTACAGACTCTGTTACAGACAGGTCCAAGAGAAACGCAGGTAGCTGGAGTTTGTGCTGGTGCACAAATGAAAATTATTTGCTGAGGTGTAAATAATTTGTTCCTTGTTCTCACCTAATCCTATCCCATACATTTCTTTTGTCTCACTATTGCTCCAAAGGCATAAATATGTACAAATAAACAGGGATTTGCATGAATGTAAGTGCATAATGATTTTTACTAATGGGCACTTCTGACTGAGCTAAGCTCTCGCTGTAGAATTTGGGTGCACCAAATTCAGGCACATTCTTAGTTATTCATTTAGAATATGTAGTTAAGAAACATAGAAACCATTCACAGAATTCAAATTTGTAAACAAGAATTGTGAACATTTCACTGACAATTCAGACCACCTCTAATTTTACCTGTGCTATAAACTGGTTTGTACTTCTTGATTTTTTTTTCTGGTTTTATGTTTATAAAAATACTTCATAGCACATCTATAACATTTTACAGTACACACTCAACTAGCATATACACTCTTTCTTTAATAATTGGTACCTTAAGGTTTACAGAGGCCTGAACTGCATGTACATCCATAATACATGAAAGCACTAAAACAATGTATTTGTTGAGATAATGAGGCAGGAAAAACAAACAAAAAAGACACCACTGCTGTAGCTGATTTTACTTTTAAAACAGTCCATTAAATGTCTTTTGGCTAATTACTTACACAGTTATTTAAGTCAATGGACAGCTCAGGGAATTGTTTCTGTGGCTCCTAATAGAATTCTTAATTTCTTTGTTTGATTTCTTTTACTGCCATTGGTTGCATCATACATCTGGGAACAAGTTAAAGAAAATCCAACAAGAAAAAGGAAGCTTTTTGACACTGAGGTCAGAGAGTAGAAGGCTACACTGAGAGATCAAACCTACCACAATGAAGAATGTGTATCCTGCAAGGAAAGGAGGATGCATTCTTTTTTCCCAGGGCAATACAATTTTCCTATGTGATTATATACAAAGAGCTCAAATTATTCATACAAACACTTCCATTAGGGTCAACTGGAGTACAGTGAGTAGGATGTGTAAGAGCCTTTCCTTGGAATCAGCAGGGACCAGGAACTCTGTTGTACTAGGTATAGTTTATACACACTGAAAGGTTTTTTTAGGCTTTTATGGTCTAAACTAAAAAAAGTAAGAAGAAGAGAGAAACAGAGGCACAGTGCAATTAGCACTTTGATGTGCCTTTGAGTAAATAAATGTTGGTTTCTAATTGCATAAATGTTTAAATTTTTGCTAGACCATGGCCAAACTGATTTGACAAAGGTCATATACATAATTTGTGTATAAGAGTTAAGCACTGAGTTTCATTCTAAAATCAGAGGTACATCAGTTTTCAGCCCTAGGCAATTAATCCAGGCAATAACACTCTACACACATTTACTTCTCTAACAGCAGCTTTACTGTGTCTTCGTAAAGTGATACAAAGGACTAGAATAAAAAACGTCTCACTATATATTAAAAGACTTTTTTTTTAAAATTTCAGTGATGGAAAAAATCTAGAAAGAATAAAAGCAACCAGATCAGGTTCCTCGATAGCACCTGTATAAATTATTCATGTATCGAAAGCATTTATAATGTGTAAAACATTCATTTCAAAATAAATATTGTAAAACTTCCTCCTTCACCATCATTTTAAATTTACTTCCTTGTAAAGAATATGATAATATTCTCTATGACAGAAGAGAGCTAATATTTTTTTTAATCAAGCCAAGTGTCTGCTAGAACAGGTTAAAATCAAATCCTCTTCGTCAGCAGTGTTTTCAGCACTCAGCCCCTCCAGAAGCAGCGGCTGTGTGCTGTGTTTATGAAGTGTCTGAAGCCACGGTTGGAGAACATGACAGGATGTAGCATGAACTGTTTGACTGAATCAGCCACAGTGCCAAAGGAAGTAACAGACTGTCACATCAAACAGGAGGTATCTGATGGAAACCTCTTGTGACAAATTAGAACCTTTCTGGTCTCTGAAAAGTGGGTACCACAGCAATGCCCTAAATAAGATTTGCTATCCATCACTGCTTGTATTTGCAACGTTTTTCAGGCAGTTATATTTGCTGTTTCTTCATTTCACCTAATTACGTAGTTAGCAGGAACTACCAGTCCTTAAGGGTTGTTGTATCTGATGCACATCTCAAGCTGGATTTATTTTGTTTGTTTATAAGAAAAATGGATCATTTCAAAAGTAAAATTGGCTACAACCATGATTTTTTTGGTTTTGTTTAACATTTGGAGTCCTTGCAAAACTCTCTTCTAAGAGTTGACAGGACCCTAAAGCACTCAGCATCTCACAGAGCTCAGCTCTTCAAACAAACAAGTAATCTATGCATACTTTTATGCAATTACATTCCAATTACAAAGACTCTTAACAGCTCTTATATAGAGAAAACCAGCCACGCTCATCAGACATCATCTACATGACCAACTTCCACACATAGCCTTATGCATTTGCTTCAGGAAATGCTTTATTAAAACCATGCCAATCAATTTTTCTGGATTCTAGATATTTTTCTATGAAGTGCTGAGAAATTTTTGTCATTTGCATAACTGCAACTAGTCTATGAATTACTCAAACACCAAACAGTCTCCCAGTTTTTGTCTCCCTAAAAAAGCTACCTTATCTTTATTTTGTATAGCAGTGCTTTCTCATAAAATTAAGTAAATAAAACTAAAATAAGTGACCTCTAGTTGTTACACTAAATTGTTTTACCTAGATTGCTGCCATTTACTGCCTCATTTCCAGGATGTTGGTTCACAGCATCCTGACAACTGGAAACTGTTCCTTTAGAAATCTCTTTCCACATACCTTAGTCTTCACTCACCAATAACTTAATATTTTAACTTTACAGTATAGACACTGACAGGTCACATACATCAGAACATAAAGAGCTGTCACGGCAGATCAGACTACAGGGCCATCAAAGCCTGGTGGTCTGTCTTTACTGTATCTCAGAGGAAGGTGCAAATGCTCACAATGTGATAAGCAATTATGCAATTGTGCCCATAAGGGCAACATTTCTTCTTCACTGTCCCAATCAGCCCATACCTACAAGTGAAAGATGATATCACCCTTTAAATAGTTTCCTATGCTGTGCATGACAGACTCCCTTCCCTCGTGATGGATATTCAACAGGACACTGTCGCAGCTAATAGGCTCAAAATCTAATTTGGCCAAAGAAGAACAAGACTAAAAAGCAAGGTCAGCAATAAAACTGTGTTTCAAAAGTGAAGACTGAAACAGAGAGAAAAAGATGGGATCTGTGGCATTAACTTTGTTGAAGTTTTAATGTGCAAGCTGTTCAACGATTTCCGATTCACACACGACTAATGAAGAAGACAAAGCAAATTTTAAAATCATGTGTTAAAGAGCCATTTGGAACAGTCATGGACTTCATGACCTGGATTGATCAGCTCCCCTGCAGTAAATTCTGAATACTAGTCTTTAATGGAAACAATCACTCATAAAATGATACTGCTTTTATTCCTGGTGGTATTTTGCATGTCAGCTCCCCCGAAAAGCACTGTCCAAAAGTGCATCAGTGATGTTTTATGGAAATTAATTGTCTTAGTTTGAAAGAC